>JXCR01139227.1:34261-49794 GCA_002079205.1 Phalaenopsis hybrid cultivar
AATTTGGTGGATTTTTGGTTTTGGACCCATTTTAAGCATGTTGGCCTAAGTTTGGGTCAAACTTGGGCTAGCCATGGGCTAAGTCTAAATTGATTGTTTTGTTTGGTCTAAAACATCATAGTGAACAACTTTCATGCAGGATGAAAATTGTTTTGAAGTTGATTTGGTGATCAATTTGGGTGGATTTTGATGGGTTTGGATTTAGACCTAAGTTAAGCATGTAGGGCTAAACTTGGGTCAAACTTGGGCTAGCTTTGGGATAAGTCCAAATTAATTGTTATATTTGATGTAAAGCATCATGATGAACAACTTTTATGAAGGAAGAAAGTTGTTTTGAAGTTGATCTGATGGTCAATTTGTATGGATTTTGATGGGTTTGGGTTTAGACCTAAATTAAGCCCTTAAGGGTCAAATTTGGGTCAAACTTGAGCTAGCTTTGGGCTAAGCTCAAATTTATTGTTGTATCACAAATGACCTTATAAAGGATTTTCAACAAAAATTGGATGCAAATTTGAGATCTAAGGCATTCAATTGTTGAGATTTGGGGTGTTAGCCAATATTGGGGCTAATTTGGGGGTTTTGTCAAAGATGGTCAAATTGACCAAATTGGACTAGAATGTAGTTAGACAAAATGAAATTGGGAATATTTTGGATTTATTGTGATTTTTTAAGAATTTTTGGAATTTTTGGATTTTTGGCTCATGGAGGGGTATCTTGGTAATTTGGTCATTTTTGGAAATTTTTGTCAATTTTGGCAAATTTAGATTATTCAAGATGTTTGAAATGTGTTTTGATCAGCATTTTTGTCAGTTTTGGCAAATTTGAATGTATTGAAACGTTTGAAATGAGTTTTGATAAATTGGGGTATTTGGCAGAATTTAGGAATTTTAGCCAAATTTGGGTCCCATGGGCAATTAAGTAATTTGGTAGTGTCTGTAACAAAAGACCCAAGATTAGTATTTCAAGTAGAACTGGATAAATATCCATTCTAAATGAACCATGGATCAATGAAATCCCCATTTTGGGTTTATATGTATTGGCTTTAGCCAGGGTATTGTGAGGATATTGTGTACCCTAACTCCAAACCAACACCCAGGGTCAATCGTAAGGCCAAGTAATCCTATAGGGACTCTTCTTGAATTCTCTCATAATGATCTTACCTACTAAATGCTAGAGGTTAAGGTCAATATGTGGAATTTGAAGTTGAGTAAAGAGAAGAGTTTTGAATTTCTAATGGTCTAGTTTTCTAAGACTAGTCAATAAGAAAGTCCTATGGCTAGACCTAGGCTACTAAAGAAGTTTCTAGACCTCAACCAAAAGTGAGGTCAACACATGACCTTTGGTATTAGAGGTTAACTTTGGATAGCTATTTTTATGTTTCTAAATATATAGTAAATTTAAGTACAATTTTTCAATAATATAGGTTAATTCTAGGGGCTAAGATATTTGGTAAAAGAGAATAAGACTATGTTTTTCTATTTTTAGTAAAGAAAATTTGTATTTTTGAAGTATTAAAAATCTTAAAAGATTCATGTAAAAAGAAAGGAATTAAACTTTATGAAATCTTTAAGTTAATATAAATTTGGTACGTGAAGAAATGTAAAAAGTTTAACTTGAAACAACTTAAGGAAAAAAACTTGATACACATTTCCTAAACTTTTTATTTGAATGTTAACTTTATTATTAATAAAGTTTTATGAAGTTCTTTTTCATATGAATTTGCTAAGTGAATTGAATATAAGAAATTGCAATTTTTTTTTGAAAGAAATAGAGGATCAGAAACCTTAAACTTAATTATAGAAAATCTTTACACTTTTAGTATTAACTAAATTTGTTTTGAATTTTTCTTAAGTTATACTATTATATTTGGATAACTAAAATATGGAAGTCTAAGAGTTAAGGTCTTTATCATAAGTGATATTATTTTTTATGTAGTGAAGGAGTTACTTGAGGACAAGTAACATGTAAGTTTGGGGGATTTTGATACACCAAAAATATAAATATTTTTAAGACCCATATTTTATACCTATTTTTGGTGATATTTCACTTTAATGGAAGGTATTTTGATGTTTTCTTGCAGGTTGTTGATCTATTTTTTGTGATATTGCCCTTTAATGGAAGATATTTCTTATGTTTTATTGCATTTTGTTGATTTTGAGGATTTTAATGGAAGGTATTTTGATGTTTTCTTGTAGGTTATTGATTTTTAGGACTTAAAGCAAAAAAAGGTATTTTGATGTTTTCTTGCAGGTTATTGATTTTTAGGGCTTAAAGCAAAAAGGAAGCAAGTGAATTTTTCTTGCTTGTTGTTGATTTTTAGGGCATAAAGCAAAAAGGTTGAAATTTGGAATCAAAATAACACTTTTGAAGAAATGCTCAGAACCAACAGCGTCGAGGGCAGTGTCAACTGCCCAGAACAAATTAACACAGAGATTTTTTACTCAGCGCCGACGGCGCCAGACCAGCACTAACAGCACCAAAGGCGGTGCAGACCCCGTTTCTAGAAGGTTTGATGTATTTGTCACAATACATATTATGAATATTTATCTCATCTCATTTTACCATAGCCTCATTGTAGTGGGAAGGATGCTTTTNTTAAGTACAAATTTTCAATAATAAAGGTTAATTCTAGGGGCTAAGATATTTGGTAAATAAGAATAAGACTATGTTTTTCTATTTTCAGTAAAGGAAATTTGTATTTTTGAAATATTAAAAATCTTAAAAGATTCATGTAAAAAGGAAAGAATTAAACTTTATGAAATCTTTAAGTTAATATAAATTTGGTACGTGAAGAAATGTAAAAAGTTTCACTTGAAACAACTTAAGGAAAAAAACTTGAACACATTTCCTAAACTTTTTATTTGAATGTTAACTTTATCATTAATAAAGTTTTATGAAGTTCTTTTTCATATGAATTTGCAAAGTGAATTGAATATAAGAAATTGCAATTTTTTTTGAAAGAAATAGAGGATCAGAAACCTTAAACTTAATTATTGAAAATCTTTACACTTTTAGTATTAACTAAAGTTGTTTTGAATTTTTCTTAAGTTGTACTATTATATTTGGAAAACTAAAATATGGAAGTCTAAGAGTTAAGGTCTTTATCATAAGTGATATTATTTTTTATGTAGTGAAGGAGTTACTTGAGGACAAGTAACATGTAAGTTTGGGGGATTTTGATAGACCAAAAATATATGCATTTTTAGACCCATATTTTATGCCTATTTTTGATGATTTTGCACTTTAATGGAATGTATTGTGAATTTTTCTTGCTTGTTGTTGATTTTTAGGGCACAAAGCAAAAGGGTTGAAATTTGGAATCAAAATAACACTTTTGAAGAAATGCTCAGAACCAACAACGTCGAGGGCAGTGTCAACTGCCCAGAACAAATTAACGCAGAGATTTTTTACTCAGCGTCGATGGCGCCAGACCAGCACTAACAGCACCAAAGGCAGTGCAGACCCCGTTTCTAGAAGGTTCGATGTATTTGGATGATTTTTTGAAGAGTTTTTCGAGGCACCTCTTTGAGTACCAACCTTGGGATCTATTTGGGACCGAATTTCATCAGAAAAGGCACTCCTTTACGTTTTTCACTCTACTTTCATTTTTCGCACCACATCAATCCATTCCACTTCCATATTGGAATCAATTAATGATTTTATTTCATAGTTTACAATTTTTTTGGTGAGATTTAGTGTGAAACTTCTTGTAAGAGTGTTAGAGAAGGAGAAAAGTGAGAGAAATCTTCTTCCTGCATTTCTAAGGAAATACTACAAAGGATTTGCTTTGAGAAAGAGTTTTCAGATAAATATTTTTTGTTTATCAGTGTTGTATGAACTTTCTTTTAGATATAAAATTTGTGTTTTGTTATTTCTTTCAACTGAAGTCTGAGTAGTTCCCTCTATCTTTCTTCGAACTCTGAGATATGGTGAAATGAAGAGATAATATGAATGTGCCAATATTAAATTGTAAAATAAAT
The DNA here is from genome assembly GCA_002079205.1 of Phalaenopsis hybrid cultivar. Classification (NCBI taxonomy): domain Eukaryota; kingdom Viridiplantae; phylum Streptophyta; class Magnoliopsida; order Asparagales; family Orchidaceae; genus Phalaenopsis; species Phalaenopsis hybrid cultivar. Next base: position 38,242 of record JXCR01139227.1, read on the forward strand.
TATGATAATTTTTCAACTCCGAACTTAATTTACTTTTCGATCTGGCCAACTGAACTGTTAAAATATCTTGTGAAAAATATGATCCAAAAAATGGAGTATGAGTTCTACAACAGAGTAAGGATCACATTTGATTCTATGAAGGAGAACATCATTTATGGAATTAAGTGCAAATAAATAGGAAAATATTCTTTGTTGGGTGTAGAATTGGAGAAGAACCTTTATGATGAAGAATAACATCTTCAATTCAATCTTAGTGTTTAAAAACTGAAGCGAGATCTAGCCTGAAGGTGAAGGAAAGTGGGAGCTCTAGAGTGAGAGCCGACATCCTCCTGGCCTAGCTATGGATTTAGGGACTGAACATTGAGATTAGCCAATGATTTTCTATGCACTGTATCAAGGTAGAGAATTAAAATTGCTCCTATTTGGTTCACAATACATTTTATGAATATTTATCTCATCTCATTTTACCATAGTCTCATTGTAGTGGGAGGGATGCTTTTTCACATAAGAATCTCCATTATATAAACATAGTTAATAGATTAGTATTTACTGTTTTAATTTTTACATATTTGATCTGATAATAGTTTAGAAATTTAATTGTGATTACATCTCAACAATTGAAATTAGTGATAGTGATTCCAATTGGCTTTATGTGAATTTCCTAGTGAATTTATCATTTCCACTTTAAACTCTCCCCGTAGGATCAATATTTGGGGCTTAAATAGAAAGTCCATTATTATTTTATAACGATACGTNCAAATTTAGAAAATTTTGTTGTAGAGTCCAAAAGAGGAAGAACTAGGGAATGTCACAGATCTTGAGGAGAACCTCGGTGACTTCCCAAGCTATCCTATGGTTTGGCTTCAATTTAGAGGAGAAATAATTTGAATGTTTTATCCTGCCAATTTTATTAATTTAGGGGTTACATTTGTGTGAAACGATCATACAAATAACCTGGAAGATGTGAGGATTTAGGTAGTGAAGAACGACAACCTCAGAATCCTAAGATGAGTTAGGGCTTATAATGTACAACAGAGCTATACAAAGACCTGAAGATGAGTTGAGAATTTATGTTGCATAAGAAAAAACCTCAAAATCATATGGATTTTTGTTTAATTTTAAGGAATGAAATTGATTTAGTTGATGTAGACGTGTTTTGCTATTGAAGATGGTTGTGTTACCCACCATGCTAGCTTCAAGCTCGTTGCCGTGACGAGTTTAAGCTTTCTAGTGTGTCAGGTTATGATTTCAAATCAAATTTCCATATGGTTAAAGTTCTTTAAATGTTATGTGGCATGTTAAAGTTGATTAGAGCGACACAGATTAGGATTCTACGGTTCCCTCGTTCCAGTAACACTATTTTTATCGGATTCACCTTGTCCAAATAAATTTACTAAACTCAACTTAATGAATTTCGTACTTTCATTTAGACCGTGGTAAGTCTCGTTAGCAACCATAGGTTACCTCCTCCTAGGGATTCCCGATCACCCGATAGAGAAGTCTTAATTTAGTTGCAGGTGGTTTCGTGATGTTTGTGATTAAATTTTGAGTTGTCCAATATTTTGATTATTGTGGAGGTGAATTTTATCTTGTTTGATTTTAGTTTGTGGTCTTGGTTTTATGGTTATCTTATCAATTTTATATTTTCATGTAGGGTGGCATCATTGTTTAACATGCATGTTTGAAATAAGAAGTATGAGAAGGTAAATGCATTAATTTAAAAGCGTACTTGTTGAGTCTTCTCGCTCCACCACCTAAAAGGATAATACTTGCAAGTATTGTAAGAAGGTTTAAGTTGTAAGAGTAGATGGAGGTTTAGCTACCAAACCCCAAGTTATGAATTTGTTAAATCTCAGAATATCCTAGAGGATAATTTTAGAACAAAATATGACAAGTCCAATTTGACCTTCAGAATACCCANTTGATCCCGAGCTTTTCAACCTTTTCTTCAATTATTGATTCTTGGATTGTATTAAGGTCTAGAGGACCCTGCTAGACCTCTTCAAGTTACTCCTCCATCTCGCTAGCAATTGCTGCGATAATATCAAATACTTCAGACCCTTGCTTCATTCCATGATCTTGCCCTGCGGACTTACTGGATTGTATTGGTACAACAACCTTGGGTATCCATACCTTTTTCTTTGATGGTGATCTCTTGAGATGGAGTGTCTCAGCAGAAATTTTGGCATGTCCAAAAAATGTATGCTCCCCATGTTGTAGACTAGATACAGTATTGGGCAATCGCTTCATCTTTTCCTTTAGAGTTTAAGAAATATATTTACATTGGGTGATTGGTAGAATTATTGGACCCAAACGTGACTTGACTGGTTGACAGTTTACAGGTCTAGCAACGGTGGAATCTGTAGTAACAATGGAGATATCAACTCTGCTTTCCAAACGAGAATGCGAGCAAACAAAGCTTCAATTGATTTATGAGATCGTCTGGAAGTTTTGACATCCCTTAGAATTTCTTTCTTCATTTGAGGAGATACTGCATGTCCCACTCATTTGAGTAACTCGCCAACTGAATAACCTTCTTTAGTAGCTAGTCTTTGAAAAACTAATCTGACTCGGGTGATAGGAGCAGGTTTCTTCCTCTCCTCACCATGTCCATGAAGTGACAATAAAGTAGTGGAGATCTTTAGGAAACTTTCGTACTCTTTGGTATCCATTAAAAGATGGAACCTACTCCCTTGCAGAAGTGGATAGGTCTTTCGTAATTTTGACTCATCCTGTTGAGGATCTTTTTCAATAGGTACTTCCTTAGGAGTCTGGGCTTTAGTAGCCCTCCGAACCTTCCGGCTGTGGTTTCTCTTTTAGGTTCGGGTTAACGGTGCAGTCCTCGAACTTGATTTCAAACACTGATGGGGGGACAACTAACCCCTCAGTCGGGTCTTCAATGATCATAACTTCTTTTCCGTTCATAGCTGCGAGAACAATAGGCTTGTTAGGTTTTGCGGTGGCAGTAGTTTTGACCTTCTTATAAGAAGGGAAGTCCTGAGGACAGCTCAGGCTAAACCCAACAGACGGTTCCTGAACTTCTGGAGTGGCGACTTTCATCACAATGAATAGGGTTTTCATGAGGATGACCTCGAGATCTTCAAATCCTGCTCCAAACTTGATGGTGGGAGCGACATTGCCGACATTGCGATTCGTCGGCAGGTTGCAGGAAAAAGTTAGCTTCGGGATTGCCATTGCAGCAGCTTCAAAAGAGAAAACTCTGGGGTTAGCTATTTGGCCAATACCTCGTAATCCTAGTGCAAGCACTAAAATTAACAGAGGCCAATTTGTAGACCGGGTAAGTCTTTATTTAATTTGTGGAGGTTTTAAAATTTTAGTAAAAATAGTTTGAAGGTAGAAAGTTATAATTAGAATAAAGAAATTATAAAGAGCACGCATAGCACGACACAATCTGATTTAATTTACAAGACAACAAATCAAACTTGAAAGGGAAAAAAGTGAATTTTAGGACCCAGTGTAGGACCAACTTAACAACGCACAGTGCCCTGGTGGAATTAGTCCAACAATACACCTATTGGGTATCCAACCCCACATGAAGATTAATAAGTCCTTAATGGCCCCCAGAACCTCCTCCTTTTTTGAAGGTGATTGAACAGGCGGCCCTGATGACCGTACTTTCCTAAGGCAGAAATCGTAATACATTTCAACAGAAGAAAGGTGATTTGGTCCAAGAGGGACATGGACACAATACCGATATATGAATATAATATTTCATAATCTAAATGAAGAGAAAAGCTTGTCCCTAGTATAGTCTCCAGAAGTTGTCAGCAATTTTTTTGGTTAAGGAGTTGTCCATTAGAAGCTATCGGTTGCCGGCATCAAAATCTTGTCGCTCACTTTGGAACGACATTTAATTTACATATATATAAATTTAGAAAAATATGAAATCAAGCCGACACCATAGTTTTCATAGTTTACATAAAAGAGCACTATACCTCAAACCCTGTATCTATCCCGAAAGATAAACACAAGACATGAGGATGAGGCTCGATCAAATAAACTAAGAATTATATGACATTTGATTGGTTTGCAAAACCATTTTATTTGCCGGCAAGTTCCCTTATTTAATACAAATAATTAAATAGGATTTATATTAAGCTGGGTTCGGGAAAGCTTCTCNATGATCCCAAGCTTTTCAACCTTTTCTTCAATTATTGAATCTTGGATTGTATTAAGGTCTAGAGGACCCTGCGAGACCTCTTCCAGTTACTCCTCCATCTCGCTAGCAATTGCTGCGACAATATCAAATACTTCAGACCCTTTCTTCATTCCATGATCTTGCCTTGTGGACTTACTTGATTGTATTGGTACAGTGACCTTGGGTATCCATAACTTTTTCTTTGACGGTGATCTCTTGAGATGGAGTGTATTAGCAGAAATTTTTGCATGTCCAAAAAATGTATGCTCCCCATGTTGCAGACTAGATACAGCATTGGGCAATCGCTTCATCTTTTCCTTTAGAGTTTTAGAAATATATTTACATTGGGTGATTAGTAGAATTATTGGACCCAAACGTGACTTAACTGGTTGACGGTTTACAGGTCCAGCAAGGGTAGAATCTGTAGTAACAATGGAGATATCAACTCTGCTTACCAAACGAGAATGCGAGCAGACAAAGCTTCAATTAATTTATGAGATCGTCTGGAAGTTCTGACATCCCTTAGAATTTCTTTCTTCATTTGAGGGGATACTGCATGTCCCACTCATTTGAGTAACTCTCCAACTGAATAACCTTCTTTAGTAGCTTGTCTTTGAAAGACTAATCTGACCCAGGTGATAGGAGCAGGTTTCTTCCTCTCCTCACCATGTCCATGAAGTGACAATAAATTAGTGGAGATTTTTAGGAAACTTTTGTACTCTTTGGAATCCATTAAAAGATGGAACCTACTCCCTTGCAGAAGTGGATAGGTCTTCCGTAATTTTGACTCATCCTGTTGAGGATCTTTTTCAATAGGTAGGAGTCTGGGCTTTAGTAGCCCTCTGAACCTTCCGTCTGTGGTTTCTCTTTTAGGTTCGGGTTAACGGTGCAGTCCTTGAACTTGATTTCAAACACTGATGGGGGGACAACTAACCCCTCAGTCGGGTCTTCAATGATCACAACTTCTTTTCCGGTCATAACTGCGAGAACAATAGGCTTGTTAGGTTCTGCGGTGGCAGTAGTTTTGACCTTTATATAAGAAGGGAAGTCCTGAGGACAGCTCAGGCTAAACCCAACAGACGGTTCCTGAACTTCTGGAGTGGTGACTTTCATCACAATGAACAGGGATTTCATGAGGATGACCTCAAGATCTTCAAATCCTGCTCCAAACTTGATGGTGGGAGCGACATTATCGGCATTGCGATTCATCGGCAGGTTGCAGGAAAAAGTTAGCTTTGGGAATGCCATTGCAGCAACTTCAAAAGAGAAAGCTCTGGGGTTAGCTATTTGGCCAATACCTCGTAATCCTAGTGCAGGCACTAAAATTAACAGAGGCCAATTTGTAGACTGGGTAAGTCTTTATTAAATTTGTGGAGGTTTTAAAATTTCAGTAAAAATAGTTTGAAGGTAGAAAGTTTTAATTATAATAAAGAAATTATAAAGGGCACGCATAGCACGACACAATCTGATTTAATTTGCAAGACAACAAATCAAACTTGAAAGGGAAAAAAGTGAATTTTAGGACCCAGTGTAGGAACAACTTAACGATGCACAGTGCCCTGGTGGAATTAGTCCACTAACACACCTATTGGGTATCCAACCCCACATGAAGATTAAAAAGTTTTTAATGGCCCCCAGAACCTCCTCCTTTTTTGAAGGTGATTGAACAGGCGGCCCTGATGACCGTACTTTCATAAGGCAGAAATCGTAATACATTCTAACAGAAGAAAGGTGATCTGGTCCAAGAGGGACATGGACACAATATTGATATATGAATATAATATTTCCTAATCTAAATGAAGAGAAAAGCTTGTCCCTAGTAGAGTCGCCAACAGTTGTCAGCACAATTTTTGGTTAAGGAGTTGTCCGTTAGAAGCTATCGGTTGCTGGAATCAAAATCTTGTCGCCCACTTTGGAACGACATTTAATTTACATATATATAAATTTAGAAAAATATGAAATCAAATTGATACCATAGTTTTCATAGTTTACATGAAAGAGCACTATACCTCAAACCCTGTATCTATCCCGAAAGATAAACACAAGACATGAGGATGAGGCTCAATCAAATAAACTAAGAATTATATGACATTTGATTGGTTTGCAAAACCATTTTATTTTCCGGCAAGTTCCCTTATTTAATACAAATAATTAAATAGGATTTATATTAAGCTGGGTTCGGGAAAGCTTCTCAAAAGGGCAAGCCCCTATAGTTAATTACATCTTAGATAACCGAAGTCTCTTAAGAAAACTCTCGATAAAAATTAGGAAATAATATCTTCAAAGAGGTCAAGGGATAAGACTTTTCAATGAAATCAGACATAGAGGTGTGAAAGGGGAATGGTTTAAATTTGGAAAATTTTGTTGTAGTCCAAAAGAGGAAGAACTAGGGGATGTCACAGATCTTGAGGAGAACCTCGGTGACTTCCCAAGCTATCCTATGGTTTGGCTTCAGTTTAGAGGAGAAATTATTTGAATGTTTTATCCTGCCAATTTTATTAATTTAGGGCTTACATTTGTGTGAAACGATCATACAAAAAACCTGGAAGATGTGAGGATTTAGGTCGTGAAGAACGACAACCTCAGAATCCTAAGACGAGTTAGGGCTTATAATGTTCAGCAGAGTTATATAAAGACCTGAAGATGAGTTGAGGATTTATGTTGCATAAGAAAAAACCTCAAAATCATATGGATTTTTGTTTAATTCTAAGGAATGAAATTGATTTAGTTGATGTAGACGTGTTTTGCTATTGAAGATGGTTGTGTTACCCACCATGCTAGCTCCAAGCTCGTTGCCGTGACGAGTTTAAGCTTTCTAGTGTGTCAGGTTATGGTTTCAAATCAAATGTCCCTATGGTTAAAGTTCTTTAAATGTTATGTGGCATGCTAAAGTTGATTAGAGCGACACTGATTAGGATTCTACGGTTCCCTCGTTCCAGTAACACTATTTTTATCGGATTCACCTTGTCTAAATAAATTTACTAAACTCAACTTAATGAATTTTGTACTTTCATTTAGACCGTGGTAAGTCTCGTTAGCAACCGTAGGTTACCTCCTCTTAGGGATTCCCGATCACCCGATAGAGAAGTCATAATTTAGTTGCAGGTGGTTTCGTGATGTTTGTGATTAAATTTTGAGTTGTCCTATATTTTGATTATTGAGGAGGTGAATTTTATTTTGTTTGATTTTAGTTTGTGGTCTTGGTTTTATGGTTATATTATCAATTTTATATTTTCATGTAGGGTGGCATCATTGTTTAACATCCATGTTTGAAATAAGAAGTATGAGAAGGTAAATGCATTAATTTAAAAGCGTACTTGTTGAGTCTTCTCGCTCCACCACCTAAAAGGATAATACTTGCAAGTATTGTTAGAAGGTTTAAGTTGTAAGAGTAGATGGAGGTTTAGCTACCAAACCCCAACTTATGAATTTGTTGAATCTCAGAATATCCTAGAGGATAATTTTAGAACAAAATATGACAAGTCCAATTTGACCTTCAGACTACCCAATTGATTTCAAAATGTTCAAGGTGTGGCCCTAGATCATTTTAAATGTCTCTTGAAATATCCCGAGTTCATTTCGATCTTATCATAATGTTCCAATAACCATCTCAGACTAGTGTGTGGCTACCCCATTGCTCATTGAAGCTTAATAATTTAATTATCCCAAGGATAGGATACTCGATTAGTCAATTGATGTTTCATTTAAAAGTTATGTGAGAGGGTGCCCTTATGGCATGTTTGAGTCATTTAACATTTTGGTGCCCAGAGTTAAAGTCAGGATTGTAGTGCTTAAAGATGTTAATCACCAATCATATCATTTTCTAAATCTAATCAACTTGTTTTTAGACATCGAACCTATGTCACTATCAAGCCTTTAACAATCATAATGAGTGAAATTGTGGTTTTCAATGTTTTAATTTAAGTGCCATATATCCTTATTAAATGACCACATCATCCTCAACTTTGGGCTTAGGAAAAGTAAATTATTAGCTTTCGACTGAAGCCCATCACTTAAGAATCATTTGATCTTTAATTGACTTCTAAGTCATGAAGATTAGGAGAATTATACTTTTAATTGATGTTGTGCAAGGGTGTTGAATGAGTTTCTACCTTCTAGCCCCATTGTATTTCAATCATCCAAACAAGTTTATTAAGATCAAAATTACCCATTTTCCTTTTGATAATCCTAAACTTTAATTAAGGCACCTAAGTCTAAAATTACCACATTGCACTTGGGGCACTTCACCTCATAACTCAATAAACACAACTCGAATGATTTTGAGGGTTTAGAGTATCATATCCATGAGATAATTAGGATATTAGAGAAGGATATGTCGACCTCTCAAAATTTAATTAAATTTACATAATTATTTAAATCTAGAAAATAAGATTTTCAAAAGTTGATTTATTTAACTTCCAAAAAAAAAGTTTTTATTTATGAGAAAATTATCATAGGATTCCTTAAGTTAGAAAAATATTTAGGTAAAATTTCATGATTTTTTTAATTAAATCTTTATTATTATTATTTAAGTTTAGATCAATTTTCATGATTTATTTTAAATAGAAAATAGTGTTTTAAATACAAAATTATTTTTATATTTTTATTAGACTTCTCTGAGTTCAGAAAACTCAGATAATCAAAATTTATATTTTTGTGATTTTTAATTTATTTATTAAAATTATTTTAGTGAGAAAATAAAAAAAATTCACTTTTAAGCTTTTAAAAATTTATTTTTAACTTAGAAAAACTAGAAAAATTTTTTTATTGAGTCCCAAGTGATCAGAGAACAGTTATGGACATTTTCAAATTTTTTTGTATTTTTAGAATTTTTACTTATTCTTAATTATTTTAAATTTAAAATGAGGCTCAAAATCAAGTAAATTACCAAAAAAAAAAAATATTTTTCCTAAGTGCATCTGATCACAAGGAACTCAGATAAATCACTTTTCATAATTTTTCTAAGTGTATTTAATTTATTATAATTATTTTCTTACAAAAATACAAGCTTTCTTAAAAAATCCACTTTATTGCTTAAACTAAGCCAAATAATTTTCAAATTTTTACGGTTGGTAGATATGATTTCTATGAACAATGTAGAGTTAATTTTGTTAATTTTTTATATTTATTTAATTTACACAAATTAATACATAGTATCCACATTTAACTAAGTATAGAAATTCACAAAATGATTCAAAGCATCATAATATTTTTTGTAGACTTCTTTGACCATAGGAAACCTACTAAAATTTTTCTCATAATTTTTCAAGAGATGTTTTGATTTATATAAATAAAAATAAGCCAAAAATGGTCACCTTAGCTTGAAAATAAGGGTTAGAAGCATAGAGATGCTCTTTAACCTTGGAAAATTTAGAGAACATTCCCTTTGTGATGACGAATAAACTTTAAAAATCTGAAGCCATGCTGAGCACTCCTTAGTCATGGAGAGTTAAAATACAACAGAGGTTAATTAATTAATCTAAAATCATATGTTTGAGAAATAATTTTTATTTTTAGTTCACATTATTCTCCTCTATTCATTGAGCAAGAGGGTTTCTTTATTTAATTTTTATGATTTTTCTAAAAAAAGATATGGATATTTGAAGTTGAGGCATTTAAAATAATTAAAAAATCCTATGTTTTTTTACTTATCCATGAGGCGCCAAATCATCCTCGTCCGCTTCGAAGGCTCCACGCGTCGCTCCGCAATTTGACGCCACCAGCCACATAGCCTCCATGTGGACCGCGCTTTATGTACCATGGATATGTTCGGCTTGATCTCCTCCATCCATTGAATACACAGGCGATCAGACGACTCTCCGTTATCGTCCCCAAGTGACCTAAACCGTGAGCCGTTCACACTAAGACTTTAAGATCTTGACGCAGACTCAACTAAATTGCATGGGGTTTATTTCTAGACCTTCATCTAATTAAAATGAACCCATCTATACAAATTATACGGTATGAAATAGAGTAAATACGTATGAAGAGTAAAAATAATCTCGGATTAGGGTTAGGGTTCAATACCTTTGTCTGAGAGGGGAGGCCTCAATCAGATGGTTGTGGTAGCTTCGATTGGTCCCAACAAACCTCTAGATGAAGTCTCAAGCCTTGGTTAATGGTCTAGGTATGAATTCAATCAAGGTGGTTTTCAGGTGTTGTTTTAGAGCTAGGTTAGAGGCTATTTAAGAGGGGGCTTTTGTGGGGAATCAACTTCTCTCACTATGTGGATAGTGTGTGCACTAGCAATTGGAGTTTGGTGAGATGTGGAGCTATGGAGAGTTTTTTCCTTATTTTGGCAGAAATTTGAGCACAAAATTGAGCTTCATTAGGGGGGATCAGTGGGGGAAAATGGTGGGCTTGAACTGAGGAGGTCTTAGGGACTCTTTGAGAGCAATTTGGCAGAATTTCTTTAAGAAAATTTCAGCTCTTCTTTTTTTGGCCATGGAGGTGAGGTTTAAATAAAAATGGCCTAGGGTGGCTGTCATGGCCAATTGAGGGGTGCAAAATGGTGCTTAGATGGAGGGTTTTGAAGTGTTAAAGCCAATTGGATATGACCAGCTCATATGGGTGAGTTTGGGTTTGAATTTTGTCTTGAGGCTCTCAATTTTGGTGTTTTTTGGCCCCTATGCCAACCATAAGGCCATGAGAGGTGGCCAAGAGGTCAGGTGAGCCAGTTGGAGGGCTAATTATGGTTAAACCTCAATGGAAAGTGATGATGGGGGAGATTTTTGGTTAAGGCACATAAATGGGCATAAATCCCTTAATTTAGGGATCCAATGGTCCATAGCTCACCATGGCTGGTCCAAGGGGGTATAACATGGTCAATAGACTGTACTTTGTGGTTGTATTTAGGGATCTAATGATGAGGGTCCCTGTTCTAGTTTTCTAAGAATAGTCAAGGGGAAAGTCATATGGCTAGACCTTAAGCAACTAAAGAGGGAAAACTAAACTTTAACCAAAATTGAAGTCAACAAACGGACCCCCAATAAGTGTGGTGTGTTGGGCAAGCATCCCGTGCATATTGGCATTGACCGACGAGATCAACAAAACCAATACAAACTCCTAAGTCAACAGACATAGAAGAAGTTTAGAATTTTTTGTGCTATTTATTTTCGCTGCGGAATTAACAAGCAAATAGTTGATCAAAATCAGGAGATAGAAACTTTCGCTGGGGATTGGAGACTGGGTTTGAGTTATCAAATTTTAGATGCTTAAGCGTATAAGTTAAAAGGTAGAAAATGCTAAAAGGAGTGAAGAACTATCTATTTTGGAGCAAAAAATCAAAAATGGTGCAAAAGTATTTTGGCGCCTAAGCGCCAAAACCGGCANTTATTATTTGGCTTCAATTTAGGAGAAATCATTTAGATGTTTCGTCCTGCAATTTTTTATTT
>JXCR01139227.1:52690-81627 GCA_002079205.1 Phalaenopsis hybrid cultivar
AGGTCCCAAGGGTAATTAAGTAATTGAGGTGCCTAGGGGCAAAAGACCAAGTTAGGCATTTCACATAGAATTGGATAGATATCCATTGAAGGTGCCTAGGGGCAAAAGACTAAGTTAAGCATTTCACATAGAATTGGATAAATATCCATTCGAAAAAACCATGGATTAATGTATTGTGAAGATATGGTGTACCCTAGTTCTAAGTCAACACCCAGGGTCAGGCAAAAGACCAAGTTAAGCATTCCACATAGAATTGGATAAATATCCATTCTAAATGAACTGCCTAGGGGCAAAAGACCAAGTTAGGCTTTTCACATAGAATTGGATAAATATCTGATTAATGTATTGTGAAGATATGGTGTACCCTAGTTCCAAGTCAACACCCAGGGTCAACCCCATTGTGAAGATATGGTGTATCCTAGTTCCAATTCAACACCCAGGGTCGACCCTAAAGCCAAGATATTGTGAAGATATGGTGTATTCTAGTTCCAAATCAACACCCAGGGTCGACCCTAAAGCCAAGAAATCATATAGGGATTCTTCTCTAGTTCCAAGTCAACACCTAGAGTTGACCCTAAAGCCAAGTAATCCTATAGGGACTCTTCTGAATTCTCTTATAATGATCTTACCTACTAAATGCTAGGGTTAAGATCAATATGTGGAACTTCAAGCTTTAGGGTCAATTCTAAAGCCAAGTAATCCTATAGGGACTCTTCTTGAATTCTCTTATAATGATCCAAGGTCAACCCTAAAGCCAAGTAATCCTATAGGGATTCTTCTTAAATTCTCTTATAATGTCCTATTAAAGGCTAGAAGCTAAGGTCAATATGTGGAATTTCAAGTTGAGTAAAAAGAAGAGTTTTGAATTTCTAATGGTGGGGTACCTCTTCTAATTTTCTAAGACTAGTCAATAGGAAAGTCCTATGGCTAGACCTAGGCTACTAAAGAAGTTTTCTAGACCTCAACCAAAAGTGAGGTCAACAGGTGTGTTGGGCAAGCACCCCGACATATTGGCATTGACCGACGAGATCAACAAAACCAATACAAACTCCTAAGTCAACAGACATAGAAGAAGTTTACAATTGTGTGTGCTATTTATTTTCACTGCGGAATTAACAAGCAAATAGTTGATCAAAATCAGGAGGTAGAAACTTTCGCTGGGGATTGAAGACTGGGTTTGAGTTATCAAATTTTAGGTGCTTAAGCGTATAAATAAAAAGGTAGAAAATGCTAAAAGGAGTGAAAAACTATCTATTTTGGAGCAAAAAATCAAAAATGGTGCAAAAGTATTTTGGCGCCTAAGCGCCAAAACCGGCACTTAAGCGCCAATGAAACAAAGAAGGCTGGACCTAAGTGCAAGAGGCCCCGCACTTAATTGCCAGTGACAGTTACTTGACATGTTAATTCATTTTGATAAAATTTAAAGAGACATTTGAGGAACCTATTGGAAAAAAATGGGTTGTTATAACCACCAAGGATGAAATTATGATTAAAGAACTTGTGAAAGGAGGCAACCCTTGGTAAATACATCGAATTAGGACATATTTTGAAGAGATACCAAGGCACCTCTTAGAAAATTATAAAAGAAGGAAGTTGAGACTTTTAAAANAATTAAAGAACTTGTGAAAGGAGGCAACCCTTGGTAAATACATTGAATTAGGACACATTTTGAAGAGATACCAAGGCACCTCTTAGAAAATTATAAAAGAAGGAAGTTGAGACTTTTAAAATGGGGGAGTCCTGAAAAGTCTTAAGAAGTTCTGAAAAGTTCTTGAAGAAGTTTTGGGAGGAGCTTTTGTAGAAAATTTCAGGTGCCACAAATTTATTTTCCTTTTATTTATAGTTTTAATTTTAGAGTTAAGGGTGTTGTAAGAGAGAAGAGATTCAAAGGAACCTCAAGAACTTGGTGGAGGATTTGAGATAAGTTTTTACCTTTATTTTAAACTACTTTTGGTTTTACTTGAGGCTTCTTGTTGGTTTGACTATGATTTTTACCTTTAAACTAAAGTATGGTTTTGTTTTCTCCATAGATTTTGAGTAGTTTTCTTTATCTTTCTCCTTAAAATGATAAGTAATTAAAGANTCTGAAAAGTCTTAAGAAGTTCTAAAAAGTTCTTGAAGAAGTTTTGGGAGGAGCTTTTGGAGAAAATTTCAGGTGCCACAAATTTATTTTCCTTTTATTTATAGTTTTAATTTTAGAGTTAAGAGTGTTGTAAGAGAGAAGAGACTCAAAGGAACCTCAAGAATATGGTGGAGGATTTGAGATAATGTTTACCTTTATTTTAAACTACTTTTGGTTTTACTTGAGACTTCTTGCTGGTTTGACTATGATTTTTACTTTTAAACTAAAGTGTGGTTTTGTTTTCTCCATAGATTTTGAGTAGTTTTCTTTATCTTTCTCCTTAAAATGATAAGTAATTAAAGGGTTGGATGGAAGTTGTGGAGAGTATTAATCTTTAATGTTGGAAGAAGTTGTGATGATTTGATTCCATGCACTTCATTTACTTCTTGATCTGGCCCATCTAGATGTTAAAATTTTTTGTGAGAACATGTAAGAACCGAGATGATATTATATCAGTCAACTACTGGAAAGACTCACATAAGATTGTATGAATGAGAATACAGTTCATATGATTGAGTGCAAATAAATAGTGAAATAATATTTGAAGGGTGTAGAGTTAGAGGAGTTTAGATTGACATGCTAAAACCCCCAACTTGGTTTATTTTTTAAGGTTTTGATACGAGATGTTAGCCTCCAGGTGGAGGGAACTCTAGAGTGAGAGCTAGTGTCTTTCCTGCCTAACCTGTCTTTAGAATTAGTCAAACTTTAAATTAGCAAATGTTATTTATAGAATCTCTAGAAAGGGTAAAGAATAATCTTGCTCCTATTTAGAACAACACAATTTGAATAGTTCCACAACAAAATTCTTATACTTATTGCTGATTCATGACAAGGAGAAAAATATTTTGTATTCAGTGTTGTTCTTTTACTTAAGCTCAAGTTATATTTCGTAATTTTTTATTTCATTTTTAAACATTAGAAATACAAAAAAGAGTTTAAATTTGATTATTGTGAAAAAAAACTATAGTTTAATTATTTGTCTTTTTAAAGTAGAAAGTTAGTTACTTTAATTATCGCATACTGTGAACAATCCCTATGGGTTTGATATCTAGGGCTTAATCAAAAGGTCCAATATTACTTGATAATGATGCGTGTACTTGCGTAGTATCCCAATATATATTAATTTAAAAAGCTAAATTCTTATTTCTCCTCGATCAAGTTTTTGGTACTGCTGTAAAGTAAGGAAAGATAAGTGAAAATTTTATTCAAATACATTGTTATAAGTTGCATATAAACAGTCGGGATCAAGTNGTTAAAAAGCTAAATTCTTATTTCTCCTGGATCAAGTTTTTGGTACTGCTGTAATGTAAGGAAAGATAAGTGAAAATTTTATTCAAATACATTGTTATAAGTTGCATATAAACAGTCGGGATCAAGTTTTTGGCGCAGTTGTCGGGAATTGATTGAAAGAAAATTTGTATTTTAGAAAGTCTTATTTAAACTTTAAGAGGAATTGTAGGAATTATAGTAATATATTTATAAAGTATCTTTGTGTGTTTTATTGTATTTTATATTATTGTTAGTGTTTGCATAGTTCAGGTTCTAAAGGACTAGTCCCTTACGATTCTAAATTAGAAAGAACTGTTATGAAAAGCAGAAAAAGCAAAAAAATTTAAAATTTTGAAAAATCTAAAAAAAATACAGAAATGGTAGATCAAAATAATCAAAATACTGAAATTCATCAAGAATTTAGATCATTAAGAGAGTATGCCAACCCTACGGTAGATTAACTTTATTGAAGTNTCCCCTACGATTCTGAATTAGAAAGTACTGTTAAGAAAAGCAGAAAAAGCAAAAAAATTAAAAATTTTGAAAAATCTAAAAAAAATACAGAAATGGTAGATCAAAATAATCAAAATACTCAAATTCATCAAGAATTTAGATCATTAAGAGAGTATGCCAACCCTACGGTAGATTAACTTTATTGAAGTATTCAAAAACCTACTATAGTGGCTAAGTCATGTGAGCTTAAACCTGCTATTATCCAAATGGTATCAAATAATCAGTTTGGGGGATCACCAACTGATTTGAGCTTAAACCTGCTATTATCTAAATGATATCAAATAATCAGTTTGGGGGATCACCAACTGAAGATCAAATTTACATTTTGCCAATTTTCTAGAATTATGCGCTACATTTAAATATGATGATGTATCAGATGATGCGATAAGACTTAGGTTATTGCCTTTCTAACTTAAGGATAAATCTAAGATGTGGTTGCATTCTTTAGCATCTGGATCAATCAGAACTTGGGGTGATTTAGCACAAAAAGTCTTTGCTAAATATTTTTCACCATAAAAAATTGCGAATCTTAGAAATAATATTACATCTTTTAATCAGTTTGAAGGGGAATCTATTTATGAAGCATGGGAACGATTTAAAGATATCCTTAAAAAGTGTCCAAATCATCCTATACCAGATTGGTTAATAATTCAAACTTTTTATATTAGATTAGTTGGGTCTCTTAGATCTATTATCGATGCATTTGCTGGTGGTTCATTAATGTCAAAACCATTTCATGATGCTTATTCTTTAATTGAGGAAATGGCTACCAATAATTTTTAATGGCCTTCTGAGTGGGTAAATCTTAAAAAAGTTTCCAATATTCATGAATCTAATGCATTTACTATGTTAGCAAATCAAGTTAAAGCAATTTCATCGAAGTTAGATGAATTTGGAATGAATTTTTCTCAACTAAATTCTATGATTGAAGAGAATTCATTAAACTAAATGGTAGATTCTAAAGCATCATTAAAAGCTTTTAATGCCATAAACAACAAGCCAAATAACCCATATTCAAATTATTATAACCCAGGTTGGAAGAACCATCTTAATTTTAACTAGAATAATACTTCAGTTGGTAGTAACCAGCAATGGTGGAACAACCAGTTAAACTCATAGGGAAGCTGGAATAACTAAAGGAATATTAATAATAGAACTACCTATCCTCCAGGTTTCAACAATAATCCACAATTCAAGGAGAAGAAGTTATCTATTGAAGAAGTGGTGTTACAAATGGGAAATCAGTTACAAAGTCAAGGAGCTACAATTAGAAATACTTAGAATCAANTACTGCTGGTGGTTCATTAATGTCAAAACCATTTCATGATGCGTATTCAATAATTAAGGAAATGACTACCAATAGTTTTTAATGGCCTTCTGAGAGGGTAAATCTTAAAAAAGTTTCCAATATTCATGAATCTGATGCATTTACTATGTTAGCAAATCAAGTTACAGCAATTTCATAGAAGTTAGACGAATTTGGAATGAATTTTTCTCAACTAAATTCTATGATTGAAGAGAATTCATTAGAAAAAATGGTAGATTCTAAAGCATCATTAAAAGCTTTTAATGCCATAAATAACAAGCCAAATAACCCTTATTCAAATTATTATATCCTAGGTTGGAAGACCCATCTTAATTCTATCTAGAATAATACTTCAGTTGGTAGTAACCAGCAATGGGGGAACAACCAGTTAAACTCATAGGGAAACTAGAATAACTAAGGGAATATTATTAATAGAACTACCTATCCTCTAGGTTTCAACAATAATCCACAATTCAAGGAGAAGAAGTTATCTATTGAAGAAGTGGCGTTACAAATGGGAAATCAGTTACAAAGTCAAGGAGCTACAATTAGAAATACTTAGAATCAACTTGGACATATCACAAATTTATTAAGTAATAGATCCTAAGGAAAACTTTCTAGTAATACTAAAATAAATCTGAAAAACCAGAATAAAGAGAAAGTAAAAGCCTTCAACTTAGAAACAAAAGACAGTTGGAAGGCAGGGTTCAAAAAGAAATTGAAGAACCAAAAAAGGACTCTCCAAAAGGTTCTATTTCTCCACTAAAAATTGACTTGGAAAACCCACCACCTCCATTTCCTCGGAGACTTTGTCAACAAAAGTTGGATAAAGAATTTTAAAAATTTATGGAAAGTCTTAAGAAGCTTACAATTAATATTCCATTTGTTGAAGCCTTAGAAGAAATGCCAAGCTATGTATATTTTATGAAGGATACTCTCAATAGGAAAAGGAAGTTGAAGATAATGAGACTGTTGCACTTAGTGAGAAGTGCAGTGCTATAATTCAAAAAAATTTTGCTGAAAAACTTAAAGATCCTGGTAGTTTTACTATTCCGTGTGCAACAGGAGAAAAATTTTATGGAAAAGTATTATGTGATTTAGGTGCAAGCATTAACCTTATGCTACTATCAATATTTAAAATATTAAGATTAGGAGAAATAACCCCTACTACTGTAACTCTGCAGTTAGCAGATTGTTCAATAATGTACCCTAAAAGAGTTATAGAATATTTCCTAGTGAAAGTGGATCAATTTATCTTTCCTGTTGATTTCATTGTGCTGGATATGGAGAAAGGTAAAAAGATACCCATCATTTTGGGGAGACCTTTCTTAGCCACAGGAAGAGCAAATATAGATGCATAGAAGGGGGAATTAATAATGCACATCAATGATCAAATGGTAACTTTCAATATTTCAAGATCTCTGAAATATCCTGCAAAAGGTAAAGATGATGAATGTTATAGAATGAATGTTATAGGATATTTGAGTGAATGCCATTTCAAAACTAAGTATGAAGAGAAATCTAAAGTAAAATATTTGGAACACATGCAAGATGAGGAATTAAATCAATGTGAAGATATTTATAAGGAATATTCAAGCTATGTTCGAGAAAGTTTTGAAATTTTGGACACCATAGAAAAAGATTAATCATTTTGTCTATTAATAGAAAAACCTTCTGAATTTGATTTGAAGTTACTTCCTAAACATTTGATATATGCCTTTTTAGGTGATTCATTTACTTTACCAGTTATAATTTCTTCAAATATAACGATGGAAGAAGAAGAAAGATTGATGAAAAGTTTGAAAAATTTTAAGAAAGCCTTTGGATGACAATACCTGATGTTAAAGGAATCAGTCCTTCAATTTATATGCATAGAATTTATATGGAAGAGAACTGCAAACCCAGGGCTGATCCTTAAAGGAGATTGAATTCTATTATGAAAGAAGTTGTTAAGAAAGAAATTTTAAAATTGTTAGATGCTGGAATTATTCACCCTATTTTAGATAGTGCTTAAGTTATTCTAATTCATTGAGTTCCTAAGAGAGGAGGAGTAACTGTGACTGTAAATGAACATAATGAATTAATACCTACTAGACAAGTCACAGGGTGGTGAATATGCATTGATTATGGAAAATTAAATCTAGCCGCAAGGAAAGATCATTTTCCACTACCCTTTGATAGACTAGCTGAGCATAAATACTTTTATCTGGATGTATATATTGGTTATCACCAAATAAAAATAACTTTTGAGGATCATAAGACAATAAAGTTTACCAGTCCTTATGGTACATTTGTTTTTTGAAGAATTCTCTATGGTTTATGTAATGCCCTTGCTGCAATTCAAATATTAATGATGAAAATTTTGTGTGATGATTTTTTAGTGTTCGGAACTTCATTTGACTCTTGTATAGAACATTTATCTAAAGTTCTCCAATGCTGTGAAGAAACAAATTTAGTCTTTAATTGGGAAAAATGCTAGTATATGGTAGCAGGAAGAATTGTATTAAGACATCAAATATTAGAAAATGGTATGAAAGTAGATCCTGCAAAAATTCAAGTGATTGCTAATATACCTTATCCAATAAATGTAAGGGAAATTAGTAGTTTTTTAGGCCATGCTAGATTCTACAGATGATATATTGAAAACTTCTCCAAAATTGCTAAGCCTTTATGTTACTGGAGAAAGATGCACTTTTTAAATTTGATGAAGAATGCCTAAAAGCTTTTGAGTTATTATAGGAAAAATTAATCACTACACCATTTATAGTTTTACCATATTGGAGAAAACCTTTTAAATTTATGTGTGATGCTTGTGATTATGCTATTGGAGCTGTTTTTGGAGAAAGATATGATGAAATATTCAAAGTAATTTACTATGCTATTAAAACTCTAAATGAAGCCCAAATTAATTATATAATAACTAAAAAGGAGTTATTAGCAATAGTACATGCTTTTAATAAATTTAGGTCATACTTAATTAGAACTAAATGTATAGTGCATACAAAACATTCTACTTTTAAGTACTTAATGAAAAATAAGGATGTTAAACCTAGACTTATAAGATGGGTTCTTCTTTTGCAAGAATTTGACTTTAAAATAGTACATAAATAGGGGATTGAAAATCAAATTGCCGATCATTTATCTAGGTTTGAATCAGAAAAACCACTCTATTTTGAAAAAAAAAATTAATGAACATTTTCCAGATGAAAAATTGATCAGTATTAATGAGTGTCGTGTTCCGTGGTATGTCGACATTGTGAACTTTCTTATTAGTGATATTATACCCTATGTAATGACATACCTCCAAAAGAGGAAATTTATATCTGAAGCTAAAACTTATTTTTGGGATGACCCATTTTTATATAAACAAGGGAAGCATCTGATTATTTGAAGATGCGTGCCTCTAGAAGAGACTTATGAAATTATCCAAAAATGTCATAATTCTGATTTTGGGGGACATTTTGGTTTGATAAAATAACATACAAAATACAAAAATGTCATAATTCTGATTTTGGGGGACATTTTGGTGTTGATAAAATAACATACAAAATATTACATTCTGAATTTTATCGGCCTACTATCTTTAGAGATGTAAGGCTTATATCAAAAGTTGTGATAGATGTCAACGTGTAGGTAATATTTCTAGAAGAAATGAGATGCCCCTCAATTATATGCTAGAAGTTCAAATATTTGATGTCTGGGGATTACATTTCATGGGGCCATTTATACCATCTTTTAAAAATTTATGTACACTGTTAGCAGTGGATTATGTATCCAAATGGATAGAAGTTGTTGCTTTACCTCGATGTAATGCTTTAAGTGTTGTAAAGTTTTTGAAAATAAACATATTTTGCAAATTTAGGATGCCGAGAGTTATCATAGCTGATTGGGGAAGTCATTTCAGAAATGCCATAATGGAGAAATTGTTAAAGAAATATCATATAAACCATAGGATTGCTACTGTTTATCATCCTCAGATAGGTGGTGGGGTTGAATTATCCAATCGTGAAATTAAAAGAATTATGGAAAAAATTTTAAATCCAACAAAAATAGATTGGTCAGTCAAACTTGACTATGCTTTGTGAGCATTAGAACAACATATAGAACTCCTATAGGAATGTCCCTATATATGCTAATATTTAGGAAAGCTTTTCACTTATCAGTTGAACCTGTGCATAAGGCATATTGGGCAATTAAAAAGTTCAATTATAATTTGAAAGATGCTGGTGAGAAAAGATTATTACAATTAAATGAGCTTGAAAAGAAAAAAAGGAATGAGTCTTATGAAAGTGCTAAAATTTATAAAGAAAAGATGAAGATGTGGCATCATCAAAGGATTCTTACTAAAAATTTTTTGCCAGGGCAACAAGTTTAGCTATATAATGCAAGGTTAAGATTATTTCCAGGAAAACTTAAGTCCAGGTTGATGGACCTATTTATTGTGATGAAAGTTTATCCTTATGGAGCTGTGGATATCAAAGATCCTAAAACTGAGAAAATCTTTAAAGTGAATGGTCATAGACTGAAACCCTATTTTATATGGGATCAACTTAAATTTAACGATCGAGTAGTGTTGGGTCAACCAGAATAAGCACTGGTTACATCTGGCTGACAACGTTAAACCAAGCACTCTATGGGAGGCAACCCATAGTTATCAGTGAGCTTTTGCTTTAATTATTTTTTATGTGTGATTAAAAAAATTTGGGCATAGTATTTTTGAGACTATTTCATATTAGTAATGATTTTAAGACTTAAGTAAGTTACTTAAATATGTTATAATGAGTATTTGGACTTTAATTTGCTCAATGCTAAATCAAGTACTGGCGCTTAAGCACCAATACTAGGCGCTTAAGCACAAGCGATAAAAACCATGTGCGAAAATGCAATTTCTAGAAGATTTAATCTCCAATTAGTTAACTTAAACGTGCCATGATAGTTTTAGGATGTGTCTAGAAGTTATTGGAAGGATTTATGTCTAAAAATAGAAGGGTTTTGTGATGGAATTTCACCCTAGAATCATTTTTAGCTTTAAGTCTAAGAGAAAGAGAGAGTCGGAGAAAATGTCTTCATGGAAGGTGGATTTGAAGAAAAAGGAAGAGGCCATGAGGAATAAATTCATTTGTCAAAGTGCACAAAAGATCTATAATATTTTCTTAGCCGTTAGTATCGAAGGAATAGAAAAAAAGATCAATGAAATTGAGGCTAACATGACTTCAACTGAGGCAAAGGTAAATGAAGTTAATACACATCTAGAGCATATTGGGTGGCAATTAAAAATGTAATTTAGCCATACCAGTTATATGGAGGAAACAGATAAGACAATGTATCTTAAGCAGAAATGGACTGAAGAAGATTGTATAAGAGCTCGTCACCACCATCCATTTTATCAACTCTATATTCCAAATGCCCAAGGAGAGACTAATGAGAGACAGTAGTTTGTTCCAATAAATGAAAAATTGAATTAAGTTCTACACTAAGATTTGCCTGTTAAGAGTTATTTTATGTATTAGTGTTAAGTCTTGTTTTTAGTGTTTATGTGATTATGTGTGTTAATGTGTAAGTTTATTTTGTGTTTGTATTTAAAAAAAAATTCTCATCTGAGACTCTTTGGAATGAGAATTATGTGTTGAATGTTGTTTGTAATCGTTCATGAAAGAATATAAGTGTTTGTTTGTGAAAAAAATTGTGTTCCTTTAGCCTCAAATCGATTTAGTTCTATTAGAGAATTTTGAGAGAGAGGAGAGTTAAAGGGTAAGAACATAGTCATTTAAGTAATAAAACCCTTTAGGGGTGGTTTACATAGACTAATAGTGCATTTTACTTAGGGTCAAAAATATAAAAAATTGTGCACCGGCACCTTAGCGCCACAACCCTGAGCTTAAGCGTGAGGCAGGTACCTAAGCGCCAAATATCAACTCTTAAGCACCGGTTCATGAAAAATGGTTCGCAAATGGTTAATAGTGAAAATTAACCCCGAAAAATTTCATTTTCGCTTCAGTCATCATCTTCTTCCACCGATGTTTGTGATTTTGAGTTTAGGGCAAACCTTTTTATGGAGATTTCTTTATGGATTCGAGCCAAAGTGTCTAGATTTGGATTTCTTGAGGTAAGATCTTCACTTCTATGTAGAAATTTTGGATTTTCACCGTGTATTTTAAGAACATTGTGGATGTACCCAAAATTTACTATTCATGGTAAAAAACTTGGGAAAATCAATAGAAATTACTTAGAAAGTGTAGTTTAAGTCTATAAGAGTTAAGTTTAGTAGATTAGACTTGACCTTTGAAATTACTGTAGAATTTTGTGAAATATGTAGAATGGCCCCATGAATGAAGAGGAGTAAGGAGAACTCCCATATTGATTCGAGCAAGTTTGTTAGTTTGAAAGCTCATAACAGATATAGTGAGGCTCTACAGTCACAAAAATTGATTCTCGAGAGATGTTTTAAAAATCTAGGTGGATCCGTGGAGGATTTGATTGTTCACCGATGATGGGAACGATTTTGTTGTTTTTCTACTGTGCTGTGATTTATGTAGTGCGGGTGTTCTATGGGAACCTCCCTGAGGCAAATTGGTACCTTTGCACTAGAGGTAATCAACATATTCTACCATTTACCGCCTGATACTTTGTGTTTTTATTCAAACTATAGTCCTACTGAAATGGAACTGGATGAGATTAAATTAGTTTTAACTGTTGGAAGGGGACTCTGGAAAATTATAAATGAGAGTAGAGTCAACTTTTCCACTTCAAAGTTAATTGCACCATCGAAGGCGTGACACTACTTTATTTCAGCTCATCTGTTATCGACGAATCATCTTAGTGAAGTTACAAGGGAAAGAGAAACATCAAATTATTGTATCCAGCAGTGCAAGCCTATCAACATTGGAGCTTTGATTTGTTAGACTATCATCAGTTCTACTACTAATGCAACTACTGCAGGTTTGGGATTTGCTTCCTTAATCTTTTCTTTGTGTGAGCAAGAAGGAGTTCAATATGATAGTTGGGAAGAAGTGTTGTTGCCTCCAAAACCAATTACAAGTGTGAATGTGAAATCATATTCAAAACACTCTATTTTTGGTTGCAGAGGAGGATTTTTGAAAATTTATGGAATGTCGACGTCTGCTGCATCCACTTCTGCTACTTCTACATCTACAACATCTACTTCGAAACCATCTACATCCAGAGGTCAGCCTACTGAATCTGAGGAAGTATTTGTTAAAAAGTAAGAAATTTGATAAAAAATTAATTTTACTCCTATTTTTAGTTTTGTACTTGTATAATTAGGGTATAAAAATTCTTTTAAGCAAGTATTTCAATTTTAATTCCTACTTAAATATATCTGTTGTTAAACTATTTAATCTTGTTAAAAATTAAAGTTTTGCGGGGAATGAAAAATATTTTCAAAACTTGAATATTTTTTTTTCTCAAATGAGCTACAAGTGAATTTGATTTGAAAAGAAAAATTATCATGTACATGA
This sequence comes from Phalaenopsis hybrid cultivar, assembly GCA_002079205.1. Classification (NCBI taxonomy): domain Eukaryota; kingdom Viridiplantae; phylum Streptophyta; class Magnoliopsida; order Asparagales; family Orchidaceae; genus Phalaenopsis; species Phalaenopsis hybrid cultivar. Next base: position 65,379 of record JXCR01139227.1, read on the forward strand.
AGATATACTAGAGAAGTAAAATTTTGATTTATAGAAATGAGTAAGAAAATATAGTTAAAATTTTATAAGTGACATAAAAAAATTAAAATTAAAAGTTCAAAAATGTAGAAATGATAAATATAGTGAATCTATGTTTAGAAGGAGAAATTGTTTTTTTAAAAAATTTAGAAATTTAGACTTTTATTTTATTTAAATCTCTTTTATTTAAATTAATTTTTAAAACTATTACTATGTTTTTAAGTAAAAGAAAAATATGAATTCTTTACTTTAGGAAGGGAAGAATGGAATTCAAAATTATTAAAGGCCTATGCAGATATAGTAATCCTTGCCTGAAAAGAAAAAGAAAAGAGAAAGAAAAGAAAAGAAAAAGAAAAAGAAAAAGAAAAGAGAAAGAAAAAGAAAAGAAAAGAAAAAAGTTGAAAAAGGGAGGAGAAGCTTGAGGATTAGAGTCTAATAAAAAATTGGTTCCACATCTGATCTTTGTAAAGTATAAGACTTGAAAAAGTCTTAAGCTTAAGAATATAATATAGTAAGTAAAATTATACTTAATAAAAAATTTTAAGTGAAGGAAATAAAATGCCTAAGTTCTATATTTGGAAAATCTACAAGTAATTCTGAATTAGATAGGAACTCATAATTTTTATACTTCTTCACTTTAAGGATTTCTAAACTTTAAGTTGGTCTCATTCACTAGAATTTTTTCTAAAGTAAATTGTTATATTTCTAGAAAAAAATTTTAGAAACTCCTAAGCAAACTCATATACATAATCATAATTATTTAGTTTTTAAAGATGAAGTCTCACTTCAAGAAAAGTAACATTTTAAGTTTGGGGAATTGTTATACACCTAAAATATATAGTGCTTTTATACACATTTTTATACTAATTTTTTGAGATATTGCGTTTTAATGAAAGGTATTTGTGTGTTTTTTCTTTCAGATAGAAGTAAAAAGGTGAAAAATGCTATGGAATGAAAAATGATCAAATTTGGAGAAAAAATGCAAAAATTGTGCAAAAGTATTTTGGCGCCTAAGCGCCAGAAGCGGCGCTTTAGCACCGGTGAAATAGTGAAGGCCGCGTCTAAGCGCTAGAGGCCCCGCGCTTAAGAGCCAGTGATAGTTACTTAATGGGTTAATTCATTTTAATGAATTTTGATGAGACATTTGAGGCACCTATTGGCAAAAATGGGTGGTTATAACGACCAAGGATGAAAATATAATCAAAGGTCTTGTGAAAGAAGGCATTTCTTGGTAAATACATCAAAGGCATATTTTGAAGAGATACCAAGGCACCTTTTGGAAAATTATAAAAGAAGGAAATTGAGACTTTTAAAAGGGGGGAGTCTTGAAAAATCTTATGAAGTTCTAAGAAGTTCTTGAAGAAGTTTTGAGAGGAGCTTTTGGAGAAAATTCCAGGCATCACAAATTTATTTTCCTTTTATTTATAATTTTAATTTGAGAGTTAAGAGTATTGTAAGAGGGAGAGAATCAAAGGAACTTCAAGAATTTGGTGGAGGATTTGTATCTTTGTTTTAAATAACTTTTGGTTTTAATTGAGACTTCTTGTTAGTTTGACAATGATTTCTACTTTTAAACTAGAGTATGGTTTTGTTTTCTCCATGGATTATGAGTAGTTTTCTTTATCTTTCTCCTTAAAATGATAAGTAGTTAAAGTGTTGGATGGAAGTAGTGGAGAGTATTAATTCTTAATGTTGGAAGAATTTGTGATGATTTAATTCCATGCAGTTCATTTACTTCTTGATCTGACCCATCTAGATTTAAAATTTATTGTGAGAACATGTACGAACCAAGATGGTATTGTCTCAGTCAATAATTGGAAAAAATCACATAAGATTGTATGAATGAGAATGTAGTTCATATGATTGAGTGCAAATAAATAGGAAAATAATCTTTGAAGGGTGTACAGTTAGAGGAATCTAAAATGACAGGCTAATGCCCCCAACTTGGTTTAGTGTTTTAGCTTCGATACAAGATGTTAGCCCCTAGGTGGAGGGAGTCGAAGGAACTCTAGAGTGAGAGCTAGTATCTTCCTTGCCTAACCGGTCTTTAGAACTATTCAAACTTTAAATTAGCCAATGTTCTTTATAGCATCTCTAGTAAGATGGTATCTTCCCTACCTATCTGGTCTTTAGAACTATTCAAACTTTAAATTAGCCAATGTTCTTTATAGCATCTCTAGTAAGGTCGGTCTTCAAAACTATTCAAACTTTAAATTAGCCAATATTCTTTATAGCATCTCTAGTAAGGGCCTAGCCTGTCTTCAGAACTATTCAAACTTTAAATTAGCCAATGTTCTTTATATCATCTCTAGTAAGGGTAAAGAATATTATTACTCATATTTGGCACAACACAATTTGCATACTTCCACAACAGTAAGGGTAAAGAATATTATTGCTCCTATTTGACACAACACAATTTGCATACTTTCACAATAGAATTCCTATACATGGTATCTTCCCTACCTATCTGGTCTTTAGAACTATTCAAACTTTAAATTAGCCAATGTTCTTTATAGCATCTCTAGTAAGGTCGGTCTTCAAAACTATTCAAACTTTAAATTAGCCAATATTCTTTATAGCATCTCTAGTAAGGGCCTAGCCTGTCTTCAGAACTATTCAAACTTTAAATTAGCCAATGTTCTTTATATCATCTCTAGTAAGGGTTCTGCCTAGCCGATCTTCAGAACTATTCAAACTTTAAATTAGCCAATGTTCTTTATAGCAACTCTAGTAAGGGTAAAGAATGTTTTTTATTTGGCACAACACAATTTGCATACTTTCACAACAGAATTCCTATACTTATTACTGATTCATTTTGGCACAATACAATTTGAATAGTTCCACAATAGAATTCCTATACTTATTACTGATTCATGAAAAGGAGAAAGATATTTTGTATTCAATTTTTTTCTCTTACATAAACTCAAGTTATCTTTAGTAAGTTTTTTTTTTTCATTTTCAAACATTTAAAATACCAAAAAGAGTTTAAATTTCATTCCTATGATAAAACTATATTTTACGTATTCGTCTTTTTAAAATAGAAAGTTGGTTACTTTAATTATCACATACTGTGAACAATCCTTGGGAGTTCGATATTCAGGGCTTAGTAAAAAAGTCCTATATTACATGATAATGATATGTATACTTGCGTAGTATCCCAATATATATTAAGTTAAAAATTTAAATTCTTATTTTCTTCAGGATCAAGTTTTTGGTACTGCTGTAAAGTAAGGAAAGATAAATAAAAAATATAATCAAATACATTGTTATACTATTGCATATAAACAGTCGGGATCAAAGAGCAAGAGATTGAATGCTTTAGAATGGATATTAATGAATACTTAAGCCATGAATATTTCAAGAAAACTCTTGAAAGAGANCTGCAAATAAATAGGAAAATAATCTTTAAAGGGTGTACAGTTAGAGGAATCTAAAATGACAGGCTAATACCCCCAACTTGGTTTAGTGTTTTAGGTTTGATGCAAGATGTTAGCCCATAGGTGGAGGGAGTCGAAGGAACTCTAGAGTGAGAGCTAGTATCTTCCTTGCCTAATCGGTCTTTAGAACTATTCAAACTTTAAATTAGCCAATGTTCTTTATAGCATCTCTAGTAAGGGTAAAGAATAATATTGCTCCTTTTTGGCACAATACAATTTGAATAGTTCCACAATAGAATTCCTACACTTATTACTAATTCATGAAAAGGAGAAAGATATTTTATATTCAATGTTTTTCTCTTACATAAACTCAAGTTATCTTTAGTAAGTTTTTATTTCATTTTCAAACATTTAAAATACCAAAAAGAGTTTAAACTTCATTCCTGTGATAAAACTATATTTTACGTATTTGTCTTTTTAAAATAGAAAGTTGTTTACTTTAATTATCACATACTGTGAACAATCCTTGGAAGTTCAATATTGAGGGCTTAATAAAAAAGTCCTATATTACATGATAACGATATGTATACTTGCGTAGTATCCTAATATATATTAAGTTAAAAATTTAAATTCTTATTTTCTTCAGGATCAAGTTTTTGGTACTGCTGTAAAGTAAGGAAAGATAAATAAAAAATGTAATCAAATACATTGTTAAACTGTTTCATATAAATAGTCGGGATCAAAGAGCAAGTGATTGAATGCTTTAGAATGGATATTAATGAATACTTAAGCCATGAATATTTCAAGAAAACTCTTGAAAGAGANATTCAAAAACCTACTATAGTGGCTAATTCATGTGTGCTTAAACCTGCTATTATCCAAATGATATCAAATAATCAGTTTGGGGATCACCAACTGAAGATTCAAATTTACATCTTGCCAATTTTCTGGAATTATGCGCTACATTTAAATACGATGATGTATCAGATGATGCGATAAGACTTAGGTTATTGCCTTTCTCACTTAAGGATAAATCTAAGATGTGGTTGCATTCTTTAGCATCTGGATCAATCAGAACTTGTGGTGATTTAGCACAAAAATTCTTTGCTAAATATTTTTCACCATAAAAAATTGTGAAGCTTAGAAATGATATTACATCTTTTAATCAGTTTGAAGGGGAACTCCATAAAAACTGTGAAGCTTAGAAATGATATTACATCTTTTAATCAGTTTGAAGGGGAATCTATTTTATGAAGCTTAGAAATGATATTACATCTTTTAATCAATTTGAAGGGGAATCTATTTATGAAGCATGAGAACGATTTAAAGATATCCTTAAAAAGTGTCCAAATCATCTTATACCAGATTGGTTAATAATTCAAACTTTTTATATTGGATTAGTTGGATCTCTTAGATCTATTATCGATGCTACTGCTGGTGGTTCATTAATGTCAAAACCATTTCATGATGCGTATTCAATAATTAAGGAAATGACTACCAATAGTTTTTAATGGCCTTCTGAGAGGGTAAATCTTAAAAAAGTTTCCAATATTCATGAATCTGATGCATTTACTATGTTAGCAAATCAAGTTACAGCAATTTCATAGAAGTTAGACGAATTTGGAATGAATTTTTCTCAACTAAATTCTATGATTGAAGAGAATTCATTAGAAAAAATGGTAGATTCTAAAGCATCATTAAAAGCTTTTAATGCCATAAATAACAAGCCAAATAACCCTTATTCAAATTATTATATCCTAGGTTGGAAGACCCATCTTAATTCTATCTAGAATAATACTTCAGTTGGTAGTAACCAGCAATGGGGGAACAACCAGTTAAACTCATAGGGAAACTAGAATAACTAAGGGAATATTATTAATAGAACTACCTATCCTCTAGGTTTCAACAATAATCCACAATTCAAGGAGAAGAAGTTATCTATTGAAGAAGTGGCGTTACAAATGGGAAATCAGTTACAAANGACCAAAATAAAGAGAAAGTAAAAGCCATTCAACTTAGAAACAGAAGAGAGTTGGAAGGCAGGGTTCAAAAAAAAATTGAAGAACCAAAAAAGGACTCTCCGAAAGGTTCTATTTCTCCACTAAAAATTGACTTGGAAAAACCACCACCTCCATTTCCTCGGAGACTTTGTCAACAAAAGTTGGATAAAGAATTTTTAAAATTTATGGAAAGTTTTAAGAAGCTTACAATTAATATTCCATATGTTGAAGCCTTAGAAGAAATGCCAAGCTATGTAAATTTTATGAAGGATACTCTCAATAGGAAAAGGAAGTTGAAGATAATGCGACTGTTGCACTTAGTGAGAAGTGCAGTGCTATAATTCAAAAAAATTTTGTTGAAAAACCTAAAGATCCTGGTAGTTTTACTATTCCGTGTGCAATAGGAGAAAAAATTTATGGAAAAGTATTATGTGATTTAGGTGCAATCATTAACCTTATGTTTTTATCAATATTTAAAATATTAGGATTAGGAGAAATAACCCCTACTACTGTAACTCTGCAGTTAGCAAATCGTTCAATAACGTACCCTAAAAGAGTTATAGAATATTTCCTAGTGAAAGTGGATCAATTTATCTTTCCTGTTGATTTCATTGTGCTGGATATGGAGAAAGGTAAAATAATACCCATCATTTTGGGGAGACCTTTCTTAGCCATAGGAAGAGCAAAGAAAGATGCATAGAAGGGGGAATTAATAATGCACATCAATGATCAAATGGTAACTTTCAATATTTCAAGATCTATGAAATATCCTGCAAAAGGTAAAGATGATGAATGTTACAGAATGAATGTTATAGGATATTTGAGTGAATGCCATTTCAAAACTAAGTATGAAGAGAAATCTAAAGTAAAATATTTGGAACACATGCAAGATGAGGAATTAAATCAATGTGAAGATATTTATAAGGAATATTCAAACTATGTTCGAGAAAGTTTTGAAATTTTGGACACCATAGAAAAAGGTTAATCATTTTGTCTATTAATAGAAAAACCTCCTGAACTTGATTTGAAGTTACTTCCTAAACATTTGATATATGCCTTTTTAGGTGATTCCTCTACTTTACCAATTATAATTTCTTCAAATATAACGATGGAAGAAGAAGAAAGATTGATCAAAATTTTGAAAAATTATAAGAAAGCCTTTGGATGACAATACGTAATGTTAAAGGAATCAGTCCTTCAATTTATATGCATAGAATTTATATGGAAGAGAACTGCAAACCCAGGGCTGATCCTTAAAGGAGATTGAATCCTATTACGAAAAAAGTTGTTAAGAAAGAAATTTTAAAATTGTTAGATGCTGGAATTATTCACCCTATTTCAGATAGTGCTTAAGTTATTCTAATTCATTGAGTTCTTAAGAAAGGAAACTGTGACTGTAAATGAACATAATGAATTAATACCTACTAGACAAGTCACAGGGTGGCGAATATGCATTGATTATGGAAAATTAAATCTAGCCACAAGGAAAGATCATTTTCCACTACCCTTTGATAAACTAGCTGAGCATAAATACTTTTATCTGGATTGATATATTGGTTATCACCAAATGCAAATAACTTTTGAGGATCATAAGAAAACAAAGTTTACCAGTCCTTATGGCACATTTGTTTTTAGAAGAATGCCCTATGGTTTATGTAATGCCCCTGCTACGATTCAAATATTAATGATGACAATTTTTTGTGATTTAATTAAAAAAGAGATTGAAGTCTTATGGATGATTTTTCAGTGTTCGGAACTTCATTTGACTCTTGTATAGAACATTTATCTAAAGTTCTCCAATGCTGTGAAGAAAAAAATTTAGTCTTTAATTGGGAAAAATGCTAGTTTATGGTAGCAGGAAGAATTGTATTAAGACATCAAATATTAGAAAATTGTATGAAAGTAGATCCTGCAAAAATTCAAGTGATTGCTAATATACCTTATCCAATAAATGTAAGGGAAATTAGTAGTTTTTTAGGCCATGCTAGATTCTACAGACGATATATTGAAAACTTCTCCAAAATTGCTAAGCCTTTATGTTACTGGAGAAAGATGCAATTTTTAAATTTGATGAAGAATGCCTAAAAGCTTTTGAGTTATTATAGGAAAAATTAGTCACTACACCAATTATAGTTTTACCATATTGAAGAAAACCTTTGAAATTTATGTGTGATGCTAGTGATTATGCTATTGGAGCTGTTTTAGGAGAAAGATATGATGAAATATTCAAAGTAATTTACTATGCTATTAAAACTCTAAATGAAGCCCAAATTAATTATATAATAACTAAAAAGGAGTTATTAGCAATAGTACATGCTTTTAATAAATTTAGGTCATACTTAATTAGAACTAAATGTATAGTGCATACAAAACATTCTACTTTTAAGTACTTAATGAAAAATAAGGATGTTAAACCTAGACTTATAAGATGGGTTCTTCTTTTGCAAGAATTTGATTTTAAAATAGTACATAAATAGGGAACTGAAAATCAAATTGTTGATCATTTATCTAGGTTTGAATCAGAAAAACCACTCTATTTTGAAAAAAAAAATTAATGAACATTTTCCAAATGAAAAATTGATCAGTATTAATGAGTGTCGTGTTCCGTGGTATGCCGACATTGTGAACTTTCTTATTAGTGATATTATACCATATGTAATGACATACCACCAAAAGAGGAAATTTATATCTGAAGCTAAGACTTATTTTTGGGATGACCCATTTTTATATAAACAAGGAAGCATCTGATTATTTGAAGATGCGTGCCTCTAGAAGAGACTTATGAAATTATCCAAAAAAGTCATAATTCTTATTTTGGGGGACATTTTGGTGTTGATAAAGCAACATACAAAATATTACATTCTGGATTTTATCGGCCTACTATCTTTAGAGATGTAAGGCTTATATCAAAAGTTGTGATAGATGTCAACGTGTAGGTAATATTTCTAGAAGAAATGAGATGCCCCTCAATTATATGCTCGAAGTTCAAATATTTGATGTCTGGGGATTACATTTCATGGGGTCATTTATACCATCTTTTAAAAATTTATGTGCACTGTTAGCAGTGGACTATGTATCCAAATAGATAGAAGTTGTTGCTTTACCTCGATGTGATGCAAAAATTTATATATTCTATTAGCAGTGGACTATGTATCCAAATGGATAGAAGCTGTTGCTTTACCTCGATGTGATGCTCTAAGTGTTGTAAAGTTTTTGAAAATGAACATATTTTGCAAATTTAGGATGTCGAGAGTTATCATAGCTGATTGGGGAAGTCATTTCAAAAATGCCATAATGGAGAAATTGTTAAAGAAATATCATATAAACCATAGGATTGCTACTGCTTATCATCCTCGGATAGGTGGTGGGGATGAATTATCCAATCGTGAAATGAAAAGAATTATGGAAAAAATTTTAAATCCAACAAAAATAGATTGGTCAGTCAAACTTGACTATGCTTTGTGAGCATTAGAACAACATATAGAACTCCTATAGGAATGTCCCCATATATGCTAATATTTGGGAAAGCTTGTCACTTACCAGTTGAACCTGTGCATAAGGCATATTGGGCAATTAAAAAGTTCAATTATAATTTGAAAGATGCTGGTGAGAAAAGATTATTAGAATTAAATGAGCTTGAAGAAAAAAAGGAATGAGTCTTATGAAAGTGCTAAGATTTATAAAGAAAAGATGAAGATGTGGCATGATCAAGGGATTCTTACTAAAAATTTTTTGCCAGGGCAACAAGTTTAGCTATATAATGCAAGGTTAAGATTATTTCCAGGAAAACTTAAGTCCAGGTTGATGGACCTATTTATTGTGATGAAAGTTTATCCTTATGGAGCTGTGGATATCAAAGATCCTAAAACTGAGAAAATCTTTAAAGTGAATGGTCATAGACTGAAACCCTATTTTATATGGGATCAACTTAAATTTAACGATCAAGTAGTGTTGGGTCAACCAGAATAAGCACTGGTTACATTTGGCTGACGACGTTAAACCAAGCACTCTATGGGAGGCAACCCATAGTTATCAGTGAGCTTTTGCTTTAATTATTTTTTATGTGTGATTAAGAAAATTTGGGGATAGTATTTTTGAGACTATTTCATATTAGTAATAATTTTAACTTAAGTAAGTTTCTTAAATATGTTATAATGAGTATTTGGACTTTAATTTTCTCAATGCTAAATCAAGTACTGGCGCTTAAGCACCAATACTAGGCGCTTAAGCACAAGCGATAAAAACCATGTGCAAAAATGCAACTTCTAGAAGTTTTAATCTCCAATTAGTTAACTTAAACGTGCCATCATAGGTTTAGGATGTGTATAGAAGTTATTGGAAGGATTTATGTCTACAAATAGAAGGGTTTTGTGATGGAATTTTACCCTAGAATCATTTTTAGCCTTAAAGTCTAAGAGAAAGAGAGAGTTGGAGAAAATGTCTTCATGGAAGGTGGATTTGAAGAAAAAGGAAGAGGCCATGAGGAATAAATTCATTTGTCAAGTGCATAAAAGATCTATAATATTTTCTTAGCCGTTAGTATCGAAGGAATAGCAAACAAGATCAACAAAATTGAGGCTAACGTGACTTCAACTGAGGCAAAGGTAAATGAAGTTAATACACATCTAGAGAATATTGGGTGGCAATTAAAAATGTAATTTAGCCATACCAGTTATATGGAGGAAACAGATAAGACAATGTATCTTAAGCAGAAATGGACTGAAGAAGAGTGTATTAGAGCTCGGCACCACCATCCATTTTATCAACTCTATATTCCAAATGCCCAAGGAGAGACTAATGAAAGACAGTAATTTGTTCCAATAAATGAAAAGTTGAATGAAGTTCTACACTAAGATTTGCCTGTTAAGATTTATTTTATGTATTAGTGTTAAGTCTTATTTTTAGTGTTTATGTGATTATGTGTGTTAATGTGTAAGTTTATTTTGTGTTTGTATTTAAAAAAAAATTTCTCATCTGAGACTCTTTGGAATGAGAATTATGTGTTGATTGTTGTTTGTAATAGTTCATGAAAGAATATAAGTGTTTGTTTGTGAAAAAAATTGTGTTATTTTAGCCTCAAATCGATTTAGTTATATTAGAGAATTTTGAGAGAGAGGAGAGTTAAAGGGTAAGAAAATAGTCATTTAAGTAATAAAACCCTTTAGAGGTGGTTTACTTAAACTAATAGTGCATTTTACTTAGGGTCAAAAACATAAAAAATTGTGCAACGGCGCCTTAGCGCCACAACCTTGAGCTTAAGTGTGAGGCAGGTACCTAAGCGCCAAATATCAACTCTTAAGCACCGGTTCATGAAAGCTGGTTCGCAAATGGTTAATAGTGAAAATTAACCTCAAAAAATTTCATTTTCGCTCCATTCATCATCTTCTTCCACCGATGTTTGTGATTTTGAGTTTAGGGAAAACCTTTTTATGAAGATTTCTTTATGGATTCGAGCCAAAGTTTCTAGATTTGGATTTCTTGAGGTAAGATCTTCACTTCTATGCAAAAATTTTGGATTTTCACCATGTATTTTGAGAACATTGTGCATGTACCCAAAATTTACTATTCATGGTGAAAAACTTGGGAAAATCTATAGAAATTACTTAGAAAGTGTAGTTTAAGTCTATAGGAGTTAAGTTTAGTAGATTAGACTTGACCTTTGAAATTACTGTAGAATTTTGTGAAATATGTAGAATGGCCCCATGAATGAAGAGGAGTAAGGAGAACTCCCATATTGATTCGAGCAAGTTTGTTAGTTTGAAAGCTCATAACAGATATAGTGAGGCTCTACAGTCACAAAAATTGATTCCCGAGAGATGTCTTAAAAATCCAGGTGGATCCATGGAGGATTTGATTGTTCACCGATGATGGGAATGATTTTGTTGTTTTTCTACCATGCTGTGATTTATGTAGTGCTGGTATTCTATGGAAACCTCCCTGAGGCAAACTGGTACCTTTGCACTAGAGGTAATCAACATATTCTACCATTTATCGCCTGATACTTTGTGTTTTTATTCAAACTATAGTCCTACTGAGATGGAACTGGATGATATTAAATTAGTTTTAACTGTTGGAAGGGGACTCTGGAAAATTATAAATGAGAGTAGAGTCAACTTTTCCACTTCAAAGTTAATTGCACCATCGAAGGCGTGACACTACTTTATTTCAGCTCATCTGTTATCGACGAATCATCTTAGTGAAGTTACAAGGGAAAGAGAAACATCAAATTATTGTATCCAGCAGTGCAAGCCTATAAACATTGGAGCTTTGATTTGTTAGACTATCATCGGTTCTACTACTAATGCAACTACTGCAGGTTTGGGATTTGCTTCCTTAATCTTTTCTTTGTGTGAGCAAGCAGGAGTTCAATATGATAGTTGGGAAGAAGTGTTGTTGCCTCTAAAACCAATTACAAGTGTGAATGTGAAATCATATTCAAAACACTCTATTTTTTGTTGCAGAGGAGGATTTTTGAAAATTTATGGAATGTCGACGTCTGCTGCATCCACTTCTGCTACTTCTACATCTACAACATCTACTTCAAAACCATCTACATCCAGAGGTCAGCCTACTGAATCTGAGGATCAATTATTGCAGAAAATGATGGATAATATTAATTTTATCATAGATAAGGTATCAAATTTAGAAAATTTTGTAGATCATATTGATGGATATGTTATAGGACATAGTGATTATGAGGAGAAATTTTACTCATCTTTGTAGAGCCTTATTAGGGGAAACCAAGGAGTCGAATTCCCTTCATATCCAAAGTACCTTGATTATGAGTCTGCAAAATTTTGGGATAGTTGTGACACTAATGATGATGATGAGGAGAAGGACTAAGGTTGTTTTATGTTTGTAATATGTGATGTACTTTGTGGTGCGCACTCGATGCATTTGAGTTTGTATACTTGTTGGACTATGTTATGTGTTAGACTTTTTGTGTAATTGTTATGGTAATGTTTGTGTTTCACTAGTATTGTGTTTTAAATTCTAGGGTAGTAATTGTTGTTGTGTCTTATGTGATGTGTTTTAGTTAGTTTAGAATGAACTTATTTCTATGTCTTATGAAAGTTGAAAATCTTGCTAGCTATAATTTTAAACTTTAATTTCAGAAATTTGCTACCCTGTATTTTCATTTATCTTGTCTGTGTGTTTGTTTTTATGTTGAGATTGTGAAGTCAAAGTCAGTGTGTTTGTTTGATTTTATGTCTGTACCCACTACTTAGAAGTCTAATGAATCTCTATTTGTTAAAAAGTAAGAAATTTGATAAAAAATTAATTTTACTCCTATTTTTAGTTTTGTACTTGTATAATTAGGGTATAAAAATTCTTTTAAGCAAGTATTTCAATTTTAATTGCTACTTAAATATATCTGTTGTTAAACTATTTAATCCTGTTAAAAATTAAAGTTTTGCGGGGAATGAAAAATATTTTCAAAACTTGAATTTTTTTGTTCTCAAATGAGCTACAAGTTAATTTGATTTAAAAAGAAAAATTATCATGTACATGAAGATATACTAGAGAAGTAAAATTTTGATTTATAGAAATGAGTAAGAAAATATAGTTAAAATTTTATTAGTGACATAAAAAAAAATTAAACTTAAAAGTTCAAAAATGTAGAAATGATAAATATAATGAAACTATGTTTAGAAGGAGAAATTGTATTTTTAAAAAATTTAGAAATTTAGACTTTTATTTTTGATATTTAAATCTCTTTTATTTAAATTAATTTTTAAAACTATTACTATGTTTTTAAGTAAAAGAAAAATATCAATTCTTTACTTTAGGAAGGGAAGAATGGAATTCAAAATTATTAAAGGTCTATCCAGATATACTAATCCTTGCCCGAAAAGAAAAAGAAAAGAGAAAGATAAGAAAAGAAAAAGAAAAAGAAAAAGAAAAGAGAAAGAAAAAGAAAAGAAAAGAAAAAGGATAAAAAGGGAGGAGAAGCTTGAGGATTAGAGTCTAATCAAAAATTGGTTCCACATCTGATCTTTGTAAAGTATAAAACTTGAAAAAGTCTTAAGCTTAAGAATATAATATAGTAAGTAAAATTATACTTAATAAAAAATTTTAAGTGANTATTTAAAACAAAGATACAAATCCTCCACCAAATTCTTGAAGTTCCTTTGATTCTCTCCCTCTTACAATACTCTNCTAGTTTAAAAGTAGAAATCATTGTCAAACTAACAAGAAGTCTCAATTAAAACCAAAAGTTGTTTAAAACAAAGATACAAATCCTCCACCAAATTCTTGAAGTTCCTTTGATTCTCTCCCTCTTACAATACTCTTAACTCTCAAATTAAAATTATAAATAAAAGGAAAATAAATTTGTGATGCCTGGAATTTTCTCCAAAAGCTCCTCTCAAAACTTCTTCAAGAACTTCTTAGAACTTCATAAGATTTTTCAAGACTCCCCCCTTTTAAAAGTCTCAATTTCCTTCTTTTATAATTTTCCAAAAGGTGCCTTGGTATCTCTTCAAAATATGCCTTTGATGTATTTACCAAGAAATGCCTTCTTTCACAAGACCTTTGATTATATTTTCATCCTTGGTCGTTATAACCACCCATTTTTGCCAATAGGTGCCTCAAATGTCTCATCAAAATTCATTAAAATGAATTAACCCANTCCTTTAATTATATTTTCATCCTTGGTGGTTATAAACACCCATTTTTGCCAATAGGTGCCTCAAATGTCTCATCAAAATTCATTAAAATGAATTAACCCATTAAGTAACTATCACTGGCTCTTAAGCGCGGGGCCTCTAGCGCTTAGACGCGGCCTTCACTATTTCACCGGTGCTAAAGCGCCGCTTCTGGCGCTTAGGCGCCAAAATACTTTTGCACAATTTTTGCATTTTTTCTCCAAATTTGATCATTTTTCATTCCATAGCATTTTTCACCTTTTTACTTCTATCTGAAAGAAAAAACACACAAATACCTTTCATTAAAACGCAATATCTCAAAAAATTAGTATAAAAATGTGTATAAAAGCACTATATATTTTAGGTGTATAACAATTCCCCAAACTTAAAATGTTACTTTTCTTGAAGTGAGACTTCATCTTTAAAAACTAAATAATTATGATTATGTATATGANCAAGTAACTATCACTGGCTCTTAAGCGCGGGGCCTCTAGAGCTTAGGCGCGGCCCTCACTATTTCACCGGTGCTAAAGCGCCGCTTCTGGCGCTTAGGCGCCAAAATACTTTTGCACAATTTTTGCATTTTTGCTCCATATTTGATCCTTTTTCACTCCATAGCATTTTTCACCTTTTTACTTGTATCTGAAAGAAAAAACACACAAATACCTTTCACTAAAGCGCAATATCTCAAAAAATTGGTATAGAAATGTGTATAAAAACACTATATATGTTAGGTGTATAAAAATTCCTCGAACTTAAAATGTTACTTTTCTTGAAGTGAGACTTCATCTTTAAAAACTAAATAATTATGATTATGTATATGAGTTTGTTTAGGAGTTTCTAAAATTTTTTTCTAGAAATATAACAATTTACTTTAGAAAAAATTCTAGTGAATGAGACCAACTTAAAGTTTAGAAATCCTTAAAGTGAAGAAGTATACAAATTATGAGTTCCTATCTAATTCAAAATTACTTGTAGATTTTCCAAATATAGAACTTAGGCATTTTATTTCCTTCACTTAAAATTTTTTATTAAGTATAATTTTACTTACTATATTATATTCTTAAGCTTAAGACTTTTTCAAGTCTTATACTTTACAAAGATCAGATGTGGAACCAATTTTTTATTAGACTCTAATCCTCAAGCTTCTCCTCCCTTTTTCAACTTTTTTCTTTTCTTTTCTTTTTCTTTCTCTTTTCTTTTTCTTTTTCTTTTTCTTTTCTTTTCTTTCTCTTTTCTTTTTCTTTTCAGGCAAGGATTACTATATCTGCATAGGCCTTTAATAATTTTGAATTCCATTCTTCCCTTCCTAAAGTAAAGAATTCATATTTTTCTTTTACTTAAAAACATAGTAATAGTTTTAAAAATTAATTTAAATAAAAGAGATTTAAATAAAATAAAAGTCTAAATTTCTAAATTTTTTAAAAAAACAATTTCTCCTTCTAAACATAGATTCACTATATTTATCATTTCTACATTTTTGAACTTTTAATTTTAATTTTTTTATGTCACTTATAAAATTTTAACTATATTTTCTTACTCATTTCTATAAATCAAAATTTTACTTCTCTAGTATATCTTCATGTACATGATAATTTTTCTTTTCAAATCAAATTCACTTGTAGCTCATTTGAGAAAAAAAAATATTCAAGTTTTGAAAATATTTTTCATTCCCCGCAAAACTTTAATTTTTAACAAGATTAAATAGTTTAACAACAGATATATTTAAGTAGGAATTAAAATTGAAATACTTGCTTAAAAGAATTTTTATACCCTAATTATACAAGTACAAAACTAAAAATAGGAGTAAAATTAATTTTTTATCAAATTTCTTACTTTTTAACAAATACTTCCTCAGATTCAGTAGGCTGACCTCTGGATGTAGATGGTTTCGAAGTAGATGTTGTAGATGTAGAAGTAGCAGAAGTGGATGCAGCAGACGTCGACATTCCATAAATTTTCAAAAATCCTCCTCTGCAACCAAAAATAGAGTGTTTTGAATATGATTTCACATTCACACTTGTAATTGGTTTTGGAGGCAACAACACTTCTTCCCAACTATCATATTGAACTCCTTCTTGCTCACACAAAGAAAAGATTAAGGAAGCAAATCCCAAACCTGCAGTAGTTGCATTAGTAGTAGAACCGANTTTGATTTTGGGTCATGGAGGGGTATCTTGGTAATTTGGCCATTTTTAGAAATTTT
>JXCR01139227.1:86518-109354 GCA_002079205.1 Phalaenopsis hybrid cultivar
TCTTTTGCGAACTACATGAGCTTCTAAACAAGCTGACCTTCTAGGCTGTTANATGGTTGATTATGATGTATAGGAATTTTATAAAAAAATTTTAAACATTAATTGATTCCAATTGACTAGGCTATGGGTTCAATTTGGTGAGATTAGGCCATGTGGCCAAGATTGGGGCTTTAACCTAACTCAAAATTGGGCTCAGATCATGGGCTAATTAAGCTTGTATTTCATTTATTTTGGCCATATCAAAAGTTAATTGGATTTTAGGATTGGGGTCAATTGAGCTCAAATTGATGAATATTTGAGTTGAATTTGGGGAAATTTGGGTCTTTAAAGGCAAATTTGGGAATTTTTGATAAGGAAGGTAAAATTGGCTAAATTGGGTCCTATGGTAGTTGAGAGAAATGAAATTTAAAATATTTGGGATTTATTGGGATTTTCTAGGAATTTTTGGAATTTTTGGGATTTTGAGCTATGGAGGGGTATTTTGGTAATTTGACGGTATTTTAGGGGTAAAAGGCCAAGATGGGTATTTTGGTAGATTTGAGGTACCAACCATCACCAACAAGCCATGGACCAATGGAAACCCCATTTTGGGTCCTCTACATAGTGGTCTTAGCCAAACCATAACCTTAGGGCTGGTAGGTTTAGGGGACCATCTACATGAGTATCCCAAAAAGATCAAGGGACCTAAGCTAGAAATTTTAGTTTAGGACTATGAGTTTATGTGAGTGTAGATGGGAGTAGTGAGTGTCTTAGATCTAGACTAACACCCAAGGTCCACCCTAAGGTCCAACAATCTTAAGGGTGACTCATCTTGAGTTTCCCCACAGTGACCCCGCCTACTAAGTATTTAGAGGTTGAGAGAAATATGTGGAACTTCAAGTTGAGTAGAGAAGAGTTTGGAATTTCTAATGATGAGGGTTCCATGTCAAGTTTTCTAAGAATAGTCAACAGAAAAAGTCCTATGGCGAGACCCTGGGCTACTATAGAGGAAAACCTAAACCTCAACCAAAAATGAGGTCAACAAATGGACCCCCAATAGGTGTGGTGTGCTAGGGAAGCACACCTCGTGTATTGGCATTGACCAACGAGATCAATAAAAACTAATACAAACTCCTAAGTCAACAGACCCGGAAGTATACGTAGAGTTGTGTGTGTGATTTGTTTTTGCTGGGGAATTAGCAGGTGATCGTCTGATGGAAATCAAGGAGTAGGGACTCTCGCTGGGGATTGGAGAGTGAATTTTGAGTTATGAAGATTCAGGTATTTATAAAGGATGGGAATCAATATGTAAGTGTTGACTCCGAGGTGGGAATTAAACTTTGGGTATCAATCCCAAAATAAGAATCAGATGCCATAATCCATTTAAGGTGGTCTTAAAACTGATTTCAAAAGATGAGAATAGGATGTCTTGAATTAATCGAAGGGCTTATTCCCTCCACCTTAAGAATATCATTGAATTTGATTCAAAAGATTGCGATTGGAGGGGTTCCTAAAGCAACGCGGAACCGTAAATAAAATTCTCAACCTCTAGTATATCGTGTAATTTGATTTAAAAGATTGTGATAGGACGGACTCGTAAGGCAACACAGTATCGGATATAAAATCCTTAAGCTCTAGAATATCATAGGATTTGATTTAAAATATTGTGATAGGAGGGACTCCTAAAGCAACGCAGAATCGGATATAAAATCCTTAGCCTCTATATTTGATTTGAAATATTACAATAGGATGAGAACTTAAAATAACGCAAAATCAGATTTAGAATCCTCAACCTCTAGATTTGATTTGAAAGATTACGATAGGACGAGGACCAAAAGAAATGCGAAATCAGATATAAAATCCTCAACCTCTAGAATTTTTATTTGAAAGATTGCGATAGGACGAGCTCCTAAAGCAACGCGAAATAGGATGTAAAATCCTCAACCTCTGGAATTTAATTTGAAAGATTGCGATAGGAGGGGCTCCTAAAGCAACGCAGAATCGAATGTAATATCCTCAATCTATAAAATTTGATTTGAAAGATTGCGATACGAAGAGGACCTAAAGCAATGCGGAATTGAATATGAAATCCTCAACCTCTAGAGTATTGTATAATTTGATTTGAAAGATTGCGATAGGAGGGACTCCTAAAGCAAAGCGGAATCAGATATAGAATCGTCAACCTCTAAAATATCGTGTAAATCATTGCTAAGCAACGCAGAATCGGATGTGAAATCCTCATCCTCTAAAATATTGTGTGAATCATTGCTAAGCAATGCAGAATCGGATGTGAAATCCTCATCCTCTAAAATATTGTGTGAATCATTGCAAAGTAATGCAGAATCGGATGTGAAATCCTCATCCTCTAAAACATCAGGTGAATCATTGCTAAGCAATGCGAAATCAGTTGTGAAATCCTCATCCTCTAAAATATCGCGTTTCGAATTCGTGGGAAACTAGTAGAATTCTTGAAGATTGACATTGGTGAGGAAAAGTTGTGAAATTTTGTGAGATCTTGTGCAGAATGTGAAATTTTGTGGGGATATGAAGAAAACTGGTGCAAACTAATGTAGTTGCACTACGCAAGCAAAGAGTAAGAAACCTCAAACTCGAGAAATTTATCATTTTCTTTTCTTTTTGTTAGGATTTTGACCCAGTTTCAGGCAAGCACGACGTCTTAGCTTCTACGAATGAGTCTTTGTCTCTCAAACATTGTAAGGCACAATACTTCTTGAAGTATCGTCCATTGACAAATGACAAGTGTAGAAAATAGTCCACCCTTAAGGTACCATCAGAACTATATTCTTTCAAGTACGCATAACAGTTGTGTTATTTTTACGGATACCACGATTGAAGAGGCTGTAAGTTCATAGCTTCATTTGTAGTAGTCATCATTTGATTTGTTGCAGATTCTGTAAAGGTTGTTGAAGTTGTCTTTGAGAAATCTTTCTAATATTCTTCGAGTTGAAGTTGGAGTTGTATTTGTTAGACACTGAAGGATATGACTTCAGGTTTGAATTTCCATTAACTGCTAATGTCATTATCATGTCTTTAATTCTTTCTTTCTGAGCCTAAGAAGATTTCAGAATTTTGGTCGTGTGATCATAACATTTTTTGTCTTCCAAAGATAATTCTAAGTCAATTAATAACCGACCAAAAGACTTAAGATCGTTGAACTTTTTCTAGAATATAATATCAGAAGAATTTTTTTAAGATAACATTTTAAGTTTCATTAATTAGGGGAAACTGAGACATCAATTTTTGATTATACGTTCACCTCAAGCTTCTTCTCAAGGAGACTTTTCTTTTTCTTTAATTTTTTTTCCATGTTTTGTTGAGAATTCCTATATATGGTAGAGCATGATTTAAAGATTTTGAATGTCTTAATTCAAACACCAATTTTTGATTTTATGCTCAACTCAAGCTTCTTCTCAGGGAATTTTTACACAACAATTTTTTTAGCTCCCTTTATTTTCTGAGAATTACTATTTCTGGTGGAACATATTTCTTTTAAAGATTTTGAATGTCTGAGTTCCCCTGACTATTAATCCTTAAATGTTTCTTAAGTCAAATTCTGGGATATTATAACTCGTTTGAAAGTCAGAACCCAGTCATGTGGCAGGAAATTAAAAGGCTTGTGATATCCCGAGTTAATTACTCGTATTTCAACCACAGTTTCTTATTTTGAAATCAACTTAAGACCCAGTCCAAATTCTTTAAAGTGGATGACTCAGTTATTAGGGCATCAATTTCATTCTCCCTTGAAGTCATAGTCTTATCAAAACATCCAATTTTTTCTTCGAGGTGATTAGTTTTTTAAAATATTGCACAATCCTGAACAACAACAAACCCTTTCTTTTCATTAATTGCGGTGGGAGGGAGGGATAGACTAACATTGATCATGCTAATTTCCCATTTAAACAAAAATAGTAATACAATAGTAGCCAAGAGGCATTTCATTCGTTGGCAGTTGCATAGGAATGGGTTGGAACAAACAAATCGACTGAAATCATATTGATAGAACCTCTTTCAGGTGTCTTTCAAATATTCTTCCGAGATTTTTACGTCCCTGTTCTTGAACTTCTCCTCAAGCAAGTCTTTGAAACTGCAACACTCTTTTATGGTGTGTCCAATGAATTTGTGGTACGCGCAATATCTTGGATGTCCTTTCTTGTTGGCCTCATTGGGCTTCTTCAGCTTAGATAAGCTGAACTCGCCATTCTTGATCAGATTGTGTAACATCCTTTTTGTTGCTTCATCTTTAAAAGAATATATACCATTTGATCAAGTGTTCATGATTGGAACATGTCTTTCATATGCCTGGTAAGGTCTTTGGTGAGATGATTGTTGAATCTTCTGACAAGGATGTTTGAAGGTTTGTTGACGTTGTTCGACTTGTATTTGCAATTGTCGTTTTCCCCTACCAACCATAGCAACTATCACAGATTTCTTCTTGAATATCTTGGTCATCCTGGACTTCTCAGCCTTCTCATGAGAATCCATATGCTTGACTTCTTCTTGCAGATTCTTAGCTTTGTTGAGTAACTTCTTGAAATACTTGATTTTGAGTCCCTTAAGCATAAAAACTATAGTTCCATGGATGCCTTTGAGTAAAATCTCAATTGAATGTTGTTCCTGTAGTTGAGGCTCACACTTCATGCTAAGATTTCTCCACCTTGAAATATAATCTACTAGAGTCTCGTTAGGCTTTTGTTTTTCCATCATAAGATCTCCAATAGAAATATGATGTTGCACTCCGGCAAAACTGTTTACAAATAGCAGTTCTAACTTATCGAATGTCTTCACCGATTCGTTGAGAAACTCGACATACCAATCAAAAGTAACGCCGGACAGGCTGCTGACGAACTATTGACAGAGTAAAGCTTCGTTATTTCTTGTATTACCACAACTGGCTTGGAAATGTGCTATGTGCTGTCTGGGATTTCCAGTCCCGTCAAATAGCTTAAAGTTTGATGACACAAAAACCTTGGGGTATGGTACGACATCAAACTCCTCCGAGTAAGGTCTACCCTTTAAAGTGAATGCACCGCCCTTAGACTGGGTTAAGGCCTCTTGAACTTGTTCAACCATTTGTTTAAATTCATTTTCTGGTATGACGCTTTGGATATAGTATTTCTTTGGTTGTTCATCAGAGGTGAACTCTTTTCTTTCATCTGCAACATGAATGGTTTCTGGTTGGTTCAATTCTGGAAGTGTCAACTTTGGTGATTGTGACTGTCTTTGCATTGTAATCTTGGCAGTCATCAATTCTTTGATTTACGTTTCGAGATGATTGATCTGTTCATACCTTTGTTGGGTGGCCCCTTGCCTCTCATCTGCGGTGTTCTCCACACCATAATATGGAGTGTCGCACGCAGATAATTCGGGGTGGGTCTCGACGACATTGATTTCTGTTAATCCTTCATCCATGTAATATGACACATTATAATCTTCATCGTTCATATATTTTCCTTGTTCTTCAGATAATCGCGCAATATTGGCTCGCAGTCTCTTCAGCTTAGCGTCGATTGACCTTCGTTTGATTACTTTTAGGTCAATTGGGGATTTCTAAAGAGTGTCATTTCTTTTGTTGAGCACCGATGTGGTTCCGTAGAAGTTAATTGAATTAACTAAAACCATATTTATGGAACCCTTTTTAGGTTCTTTCAAATACTCTTGAAATTCTTCTCAAGCCAATCCTTGAAGATAAAGTAGTTTTCTATGGTGTGGCCTAGTAACTGGTGGTATGGACAATATTGAGGATGATCTTTCATATTGGCTTCCTCTTGCTTTTTTGGCTTTGATAGACTAAATCCTTGTTCCTTGAGCAATTCATGAAACATCTTCGACACGACTTCCTCTTTAAAGGAATACACCACATTCTGTCGTTTTGCCAAGGATATCCTCTTATTCTCTGCTCGGTATGATCCTCCCTGAGACGGTTGTTAGCTAGACTGGCCATATTGTTGTGCTTGTTATTGGCGAAATTGTCGAGGCTGTTTAGCTTTCAAAATTTCCTTGTCACACCTCCTTTTCTGTGCCTTTATCACTTGTGCAGGCTTAGAATTGGACCCAATCTCGAATCCAAAAATTAGTAAGGCATAAGCATCAACTGACTCTTCTTCATGTAGAATTTCATTTCCCTTACTCGGCAAAACAGTTGGCACGGTGACAATGTATCCACTAGTAGGGGTAAAAATAGTTCTTGGAGTAATCTCAACACTCCCAGCTACAGACTTTTCAAGACTAGTAGGGCTCTTTTCAATCAACACCTTTGAAGGGGAGAATTCTTTGGTAGACTTCAAGTTGAACTCTATAATAGGCTCCACATACTTATCTGTTTCAAACTTCATCACTGTGACGGCCACCTTCCCGAACTTAACTCCAATATCATCGAACCCTTGTCCAAACTTAATAACTGCCAGGTCAGGTAGTTCATCCATATTGACAGCGAACTCCATTCCGGAGGCGAAAGAAAAGATCAACTTTGGTGAAGACATTGTTCCTGTCATTTAAAGAATCTTTGAAAGTCAGCGATGTCCCGTGCCTTGCAGTTTCGACAGAAGTACTCAAATTGACGCACATGTCTTATAAACTAAGCATTCATTATTATTTTATTTTTCAAACTTGTTATTCACTTGTGATTAAAGTATCGAAGAATTGCAATTAGCAAATTGAATAAGTGTGAAGAGGTGCAACAACATGGCTTGGTTCATAGAAAAGCAAACCAAACTCGAAGGAGACGAAAAAATGCAAAGTTTAGGACCCAGTGAGGGACCAACTTTACAACGTACAACGCCCAGGTGGAAATAGTCCACCGACACACCTATTGGGGGTCTGAGCCCACATGAAAATTTAAAGAGTCCTTAATGGCCTTCTGAACCGTTCTGTTTAAAGATGGTTGAATAGCTAGACCTGAAGTCCAAGGAGTTAGTTGTACTTTCTCAAGACACAAATGGGTAAAGTATGCCAACAGAAGAAGGGTAATTTGGTCCAAGAGGGACATGGACATATTATCGATGTGTAAAGATGATATTTCTTGATTTGCATGGAGAGAAAAGCTTGTCCTCAGCGGAGTCACCAGATGTTGTCGGCGCTATTTTTGGTTGGTGGGGAGTTGCCTGTAAGAAGTTGTCGGTATTCGGAATTGAAATCTCGTCGCCTGCTTCGGAAGGACGTTGAAGTATGAAATCAAACTGAGCCCATATTTTTCATAGTTTAAAATGAAAGAGCACTGTACTTCAAATCCTGTATCTATCCCGAAGGATAAACACAATACTTGAGGATGAGACTCGATCAAATAAACTAAGGAAAGTATGACGTCCGTTTGGTCTGCAAAACCTTTGTATTTGCGATGAGGTTTGATCAAATAAACTAAGGAAAGTATGACGTCCGTTTGGTCTGCGAAACCTTTGTATTTGCCAACAAATTTCCCTTTTTAATATAAAGGATTAAATAGGTTTTATATTAAGCTGGGTTCGAACATGCTTCCTATAAGGCAAGCCCCTATAGTTAATTACATCTTAAATGACCAAAGTCATCTAAGAAGACTCTCGATAGGGTAAGCCCCTATAGTTAATTACATCTTAAATGACCAAAGTCACCTAAGAAAACTCTCGATAAAATGAGAAATATTATCTTCAAGGAATTTCAAAGGGTAGGACTCTTCAACGAAATCGGACGTAGAGTAGAAATATTATCTTCAAGGAATTTCAAAGGGTAAGACTCTTCAACAAAATCGGACGTAGAGGTGAAAAATATTAGCTTCAAGGAGTTTCAAAGGGTACGATTTTTCAATGAGATCAAACGTAGAGGTGTGATAGGTGATTGATTTAAATTTGGAACATTTTATTATAGAGTCCAAAAGAGGAAAAACTAGGGGATGTCATGGATCCAGAAGAGAACCTCGGTGACTTCCCAAGCTATCCTAATGTTTGGCTTCAGTTTTGAGGAGAAATATTTAAGTGTTTCATCCTGCCAATTTTATTAGTTAGGGCTTACATTCGTGTAAAATGATCACACAAATAGCCTGGATTATTTGAGGATTTAGGTCGTGACAAACAACAACCTCAGAATCCTAAGACGAGTTAGGTCTTATATTGTATAGCAGGGTTGTACAAAGGCCTAAAGATATAGTGAGGATCTACGTTGCATAAGCAAGCAAACTGGAAGACCTATGGCTTTGTTATTTATGTCTAAGGAAGGAAGATTGGTTCAGTTGGGGAAGACAGGTTTTACTGTTGAAGTTGATCGTGCTGCCCACCATGTTAGCTCCAAGCTCCTTGCCGTGATGAGTTTGAGTTATCTAGTGTGTCAAGTTATAATGTCAAATCAGGTGGCCCTATGGTTGAAGTTTTTTAAATTTTATAAGGGTATATTAAATTTGATTAGATCGACACCGGTTAGGATCCTATGGGTCCCTCGTTCCAGCACCACTATTTTCAATTGGATTCACTTAGTCCAAATGAACTTACTAAACTCAATTTAATGAATTCCATAATTTCATTTAGCTGTGGGAAGCCTCGTTAGCAACCGTAGGTTACCTCCTCCGAGAGATTCCCGATCATCCGATAGAGACATCTTAATTGTTTGTGTGATGTTTGTGATTAAATTTTGAGTTGTTTTATATTTTGAATGTTGTGGCGGTGAACCGTGGGAAGCCTCGTTAGCAACCGTAGGTTTCCTCCTCCGAGGGATTCCCGATTATCCAATAGAGACGTCTTAATTTAGTTGAAGTTGTAGTTTTTTGAGGAATTCCCGATCATCCGATAGAGACATCTTAATTTAGTTGAAGTTGTAGTTTTGTGTGATGTGTGTGTCCTTGAGTTGTTTTATATTTTGAATGTTGTGGCGGTGGAAATTATAGTTTTATGTGATGTTTGTTATTAAATTTTGAGTTGTTTTATAGTTTGAACGTTGTGGGGGTGAATTTTATCTTGGTTGATTTTAGTTTTTATTTTGGTTTTAGTTAACATGCAAGTTTACGTTGTTTTCATACATGCAAGTATAAAAAGAAACAACATAAGAATAAAGCATGTAAGGAAACGGGCACAAGTAAGACGGTACTATAAACTGTAAAAGTGTACCTGGCGACTCTTCTCGTTCCACCACCTGAAACTTAAAAATGCTTGTGAGGGCATTTATGAAGAGCAGGAAAAGTAAAGTTCTGGTGGTTTTCCTAACCCTATGTCATATTTTGGTGAGTCCTTAAAAGTTTAATTAAGGTTGATTTCATTGAGCAAAGTATATTAAGTTTAATAGGCGTCTAAGGTATCCAACAGGTTAGGAGGAGGAAGCAGGTCCATGCCTCCTTCTCACCAACTAGTGAAAAGCCTCGAGTTCATTTAAACTTATTATGTTGCTTAATGGTTCATCCCGTAAATACCCTTATTACTCAGTGAGCATTGATGTCTCGATTATCCCTAAGAATAGGGTAATTATCACTTATCATTTAATTTGAAAATTATGTGGGTGAAGACCCTTGAAGAAGCAAGTTAATGTAAGTTGAACACTTAGCCAAATTTTAATCCTAATTGGGCTTAGTGGTGTTTCAAGGATGTAAGGCAAGTTAGTGTTGTTGGAACTCTTAGCCAAATTTTAACCCTAATTGGGCTTAGTGGTGTTTAAAAATTAGTGTAATTTGAACACTTAGCCAAATTTTAATCCTAATTGGGCTTAGTGGTGTTTCAAAGTGTTGGATTTAATCATGTTTATTTTTCTAATCTTTGTTTAATCAATTTTTAATTTAGCCTAAGTCACCACTATATTTAATTATGTTTATTTCTCTAATCCTTGTTTAATTAAATTTTTATTTAGCTTAAGTCACCACTAAGCCCTTAAGACCTAGGTGACTGTCTTAATTAGTTTTGAAAAGGGTTAAGCTTTAAGTGGTCATGATTCATGATTTGGATTCTATTTAAAAATCAAAATAGGGGAATTAAATTGATTAATTCTTGGCTTCGAAAGTAATACCCCTAAGGCCACGATCATTTAATTTTAATAAACTTCGAAATTTTAATAATTTAGAAATTTGTTAACTTAATCAAGAAAGTGGGATTGGTTTCTACCAATTAACTCCTTGTGTTCCAAACATCAATGAAATTGATTAAGATCAGAGGTTGCCCATTTTCCCTCCTTGACTTAAGCCTACATGTTAATTAAGGCTAAATTTCCAAAATTACACATTTGCCCCTAAGGCTGTAACACTTCATAATTTGTCAAATCAATTCAAATGACTTTGAAATTCTTATCTTAC
This sequence comes from Phalaenopsis hybrid cultivar, assembly GCA_002079205.1. Lineage (NCBI taxonomy): Eukaryota > Viridiplantae > Streptophyta > Magnoliopsida > Asparagales > Orchidaceae > Phalaenopsis > Phalaenopsis hybrid cultivar. The sequence goes on from JXCR01139227.1 coordinate 96,753, forward strand.
CTCATTCATGGGTCAATCAAGACATCAGAGGAAAAAAATGTGTTTTTTCAAAATTTAATTTATTTTATATAATTATTTTCATGTGAAAATAGGATTTTGTAAGGAAAATTCCTAACTTGACCAAGGTAAATTATAATCCCTTGAAATTTATACTTGAGGTAGAGCTAGACCAGATAAGACTTTGAATCAAATTTCTTAATTCTTTGAACTCTCTGTTATTTATTAGAATTATTTTAAATTTTGGGCTATTTAATAAAAATAAAATATTTTAATTGATGAAAATTAAGTTTTGTATTTTTGAAAAATCTCTCTAAGGTCAGAGAACTCAGAGGAGCAAACATTTTTTTTTTTTTGTTTTTTCTTTGATTTATTGAAATTATTTTAGTGAAAACTCATTTTAGCTTTTCAAAAATTATTTTTAAGCTTTGAAAGTCAATATCTTTATTTAGAAAATAAGGAAAAATATTATAATTATTCCTAACTGATTAGAAAGCATATTAGAATATTTCCATGAGTTTTATTATTTTTGTGATTTTTATAAATTTTTAATATTTAAAATAGGCTAAAAATAAAGTTTTTATCCTAAATATTATTTTATTTTTATAAAATTCCCCTAATCACCGTGAACTCAAAAAACTAAATTTCATAATTTTTTGAGTTATATTTTGATTTTTAAAAATCATTTATTGCAAAGAGTGGTATTTATCTTTAAAAATCAATTTAAGTTATTAAATGAACTCAAAATATTTGGCCAAAAGTAGTATTTAGATTTAAAAATCAACTTAAGTTGTTAAATGAGCTCAAAATATTTTAAAATTTTTAAGATGAGTTCTCTGTATCATAAATCATAGTAGAGATCAAAAATCAAGTCATTTAAATGTTTATATTTTCCAAAATTAATTATCTTAGTGATTTAGTGTTTGTAAAATTTAAGGGCATTTTAAATGACTCGACCCATGAATTTATTTCCAAAAGCTTCTCTAGTCATGGTGGACCTTCTAAGATTTTCTTAGAATTTTCTAATCAATATGATAATTTCTATGATTATTTTAAGGAACTAATGTGCAAAAACTTGAAAAATATGGATCTCTATATACGAACCTCCTCTGTTCAATGTTAATATGCATTGAAAATCAAATGATTCCAAATAGTGTTCAATTAATTAAAAATATTTTATGCATCAAATGGACTTCAAAGTTATTCCACATTATTCTCCTCTGTTCACTTAGCAAGAGGGTATTTTTATTTTATTTTTGTGCTTTTTATACACCAAGTTATGTATTTTTGAAGTTTTGAGGATTAAATAAATAAGAAAAGCCTTTATTTTCCTACTTATCCATGTCAACCTCATACGGGTCGAATAGGCCACGTGTCGTTGTGTGATTGGCGCCTCCAGCCAGCTCATTCCCGCTAATGTCAAACCGCGTCCTGTCCGACGCGATCAGAGCCACCCGATCAATACACGCTCGATCTGACGGTCACGGGTCATCGTCCCAAATGAATTGGACCTGAAAACCGTCCATTTTAAAACGCTAATGTCTCACTCAATGCTTAAAAAAATTGAGCAAATTTTTTTTTATTCAAATGCTCGTATTTACTAGTAGAATACATCCATACCGTTGATAAACCTTTAAATTGACTTTAAATTCTTGAATAGTTAAAAGAAGCTCGGTTTAGGGTTAACTTTGAATACCTTGGTACAAGAGGGGTAGCCTCAATTGGATGCTTGTAACAGCTTTATGTGGGTGTCAGAAGCCTAGGTATGGAGCCTCTGGTCGTGGTGAAATGCATAGACCCAATTTTGATTAAGGGCGATTTGGGGGTTTGGTCGAAGTCCACCTTAGGGTGGTCGGATGATGGGGCTTTTATGGGGGGGTCTTCTTCTCTTGATGTTGGGATGGTTTGGGTACAATTAATTTGAATTTGGTGGAGGTTTGGAGGATGTCCTGTTTCGACCTTGAAATTGACCTCCAAAATTGAGCTCAAGCAATGGATTTGAGTGGCTAACGAAGGTTTAGTTAAGCTCAAGAGGTCTCCAGGAAGCACTTGAAGAAGTTTTAAAGAATCTCCCCGAAGAACTTCAAGCTCTCTCTCTTTTTCCATGGAGGGGGTGTTTAAATAAAATGGCCTAGGCTGGCTGCTAGGGTTAATTCAGGGGTGCATTTGGTTGCTTATATTAAGGGCAGAGAAGCTCTAATGAGCAGCTGGGCTGATTTGGCCTTTGGGTTTAAACTGGGTGAAAATCCCTTTTATTGGCCATGGTTTTGGCCATTTTCCAGCCACCAAGCTGGCTGGCTAGCCAGGCATTGGTCACCTCTTGGCTCAGGGAAGTCAGGGGGTGGCTAATGGATTATCTCCCAAGGGTAAGTGATGATGTTGGAGATATTTCAAGTTAGGTACAAAAATGGGTAAAATCCCTTAATTTGGGGATCCATTGGTCCATATCCTATCATGGTGATTTTAGGAGGGTTTAGCCTGGTCTTTAAGAAGGTTTTGGTGGCTTTGAAATCATTACTTTGGTGGCTTAGACATTGTTAAGTCAATTTTTGGTGAAAGGGTCCAACTGAGTGCAAATGACCAAAGCTTGAGCTTGGGCTAGGCTAGCCATGTCAATTAGCCTAAATAATTATTTAATTTAGTGTATATGACCATAAGGAACAACTTTGGTGAAGGATGAAAGAGGTTTTGAACTCAATTGAAGGGTCAATTTGAGGGAATTTTGAACTTTATTAAATTAAGTCATGTTGGGCTAGGCTTGGTGCTATCTTGGGTTAGCCTAGGGATAAGTCCAAATTGATTATTATAAATGGTCAATATGGACATCATGAAGAGTTTCCAACATGAATTGGATGCCAATTTGGAGGTTAAGGCAATCNTATTAGTCCATAGCCTGTCATGGTGATTTTAGGAGGGTTTAGCCTGGTCTTTAGGAAGTTTTTGGTGGCTGTGAAATCGTTACTTTGGTGGCTTAGACATTGTTAAGTCAATTTTTGGGGAAAGGGTCCAAGTGAGTGCAAATGACCAAAGCTTAAGCTTGGGCTAGGCTAGCCATGTCAATTTGCCTAATTAATTGTTTAATTTGGTGTATATGACCATAAGGAACAACTTTGGTGAAGGATGGAAGTGGTTTTGAACTCAATTGAATGGTCAATTTGAGGGAATTTCAAATTTTAATCAATTTTATCATGTTGGGCTAGGCTTGGGTCTAGCTTGCGTTAGCCTTGGGCTAAGTCCAATTTGATTATTATAAATTGTCAATAGGGACCTCATGAATATTTTCCAACATTAATTGGATGCCAATTTGGAGTTTAAGGCAATCAATTGGGTGAAATTTGGGGACTTAACCAACTTGGGGCTAAATTTGGGAATTTTAGATTTAGGCCAAAATCAAATGGATTTGAGACTTCACCAAGGCTAATTGATGGTTGATTTTGATGTATATGAATGTTATAAAGATTTTTAAACATTAATTGAGGCCAATTGACTAGGCTATGGGTTCAATTTGGTGAGATTAAGCCATGTGGCCAAGATTGGGGCTTTAACCTAACTCAAAATTGTACTCAAATCATGGGATAATTAAGCTTGTATTTCATTTATTCTGGCCATATCAAAGGTTCATTTGAGTTTAGGATTGGAATTGTGGTCAATTGAGATCAAAGTGTTGAACGTTTGAGTTGACTTTAGGGAAATTTGGGTCTTTAAAGGCAAATTTGGAAATTTTTGATAAATATGGTCAAATTTGCCAAATTGGGTCATGTAGTAGTTGAGAGAAATGAAATTGGAAATATTTAGGATTTATTGGGATGTTTTGGGAATTTTTGGAATTTTTGGGATTTTGAGCTATGGAGGGGTATTTTGGTAATTTAGGGGTGTTTTAGGGGTAAATGGCTAAGATGGGTATTTTGGTAGAGTTGAGGTACCAGCCATCACCAAAAAGTCATGGACCAATGAAAACCCCATTTTGGGTCCTCTACATAGTGGTCTTAGCCAAATCATAACCCTAGGGCTGGTAGGTTTAGGGAACCATCTACATGAGTATCCCAAAAAGATCAAGGGACCTAGGCTAGAACTGTGAGTGTATGTGAGTTTAGGTGAGAGTAGTGAGTGCCTTAGCTCCAGACCAACACCCAAGGTCAACCCTAAGGTCCAACAATCCTAAGGTTGACTCATCTTGAGTTTCCCCCACAGTGACCTCACCTACTAAGTATTTAGAGGTTAAGAGCAATATGTGGAACTTCAAGTTGAGTGGAAAAGAGTTTGGAATTTCTAATGGTAAGGGTTCCATGTCTAGTTATCTAGGAATAGTGAGCAGGAAAAGTCCTATGGCTAGACCCTAGGCTACTAAAGAGGAAAAACTAAACCTCAATTAAAAATGAGGTCAACAAATGGAAGTTAGGGCTTTGGTTTGGTGAACTCAATTTGGGTTGTCCATGTGTAAAGACATAGGATTGAAATAGTATGGGGAAAGGGCTATTTAGAGTCAATTTGGGTCAAATCATTATTTGGGGTTGGACTCAACCATTAAGCCTTGTTTGGGTGCTGAGGGAAATCAGATGATTTAGCTTAATCATCATGGTGAAGTACCTATCCATTGAGATTTAGCTAATCATGGGTTAGAGTGATTCATGGGAGGGGTTAAATGAATCTTAACGATGTTTTAAAGTGGCTTGGCCACTTGCCATTATTTACTTGATGATGTGGCATGACTTTTATGACTTACCTATGGTTTGGGAGTGGCTTCATGGCTTGTCCTTGGCTTGACTAATTTTCATGAGAAGGGATTTTTAAATTTATGGAGCATTTTGGTGGAGTTTGTCAAGAGGCATTTTTTAGAATTATTTGATCATGAATTTAGGACTTAGGAGATGATTTTGATTAATTGGATGATAGGGGAAAATTTGTCATGTGAGCTTTGGATTTGGGCATTTTTGAATGACTTAAAGATTTGGGCTTTTAAAATTGAAATTGAATTTGGGCTAAAATTTAGGCTAATTGAATATTGAGTTGGGTGTTGAGTGTTCTCATGAAGGATTTGGAAGAATTTCAAGTGATTTTGAATTCAATTAGGGGGTTAATTTAGTGGATTTAGGCATAAGGTAAAAATTGGGGTTTTTTAATTCGGTGAAATTGAGCCTGAACTTTGCTTAGATTAGGTATAGGGATACTGCATTTTGTTTTAGAATTGAAATTAGGCAAGGTTGCGGTCAACTGGGCCAAGATTAGTGCTAATATGAGGAAACTGGGGCTTTAAGGGCAAATTGCGGATTTTAGTCAAATTGGGTAAAATTGCTCAAATTTGGTCAAACTGATGGTAAGAAAATAAAATTGGGAATATTTGAGATAATTTTGGAATTTTTGGAATTTTTGGGTCATGAGGGGCATTTTGGTAAATTTTGGCAATTTTGGGGTTATTTGGTATATTTTGGTAATTTTGGGGTATTTTGTGAGTTTGGTGATTTCGGTGAATTTTGGTCAATTTAGGTAGTGGTGAGTGGTTTGAGATGATTTTTGGGCAAATTTGGGTATTTTGGGTAATTTTGGGAGTTTTGGCAAAAATTAGGGTTGTTTGGGTATTTTGGTAATTTGACGATTTTGGGCTAGAATGGACAAGTAAGCCATGAAGCCATGCCAAACCAATAGAAGCCATATGAGGACTCATTTTAGATACTCAACATGCTGGTTCTAACCCTCTTAGCCAAAGACTAGGGTTATAGGTTCATTCATATGAGCTTTCCAAAATGAATCATGGGACCAAATCAATGGGTCTTAGGGTTTAGGGTATGCAAGAAAGTTTAGTGTGTGCAAGCCATTTCAACCATCACCAGACCACTCAGGTTAGTCCTAAGGTCTAGCGATCCTATGGGAGACTCCCTAGAGTTCCCCCATACTGACCCCACCTATTAAGTGCTAGAGGTTTAGATCAATATGTTGAACTTCAAGTTGAGCAAAGAAGATATTAGAATTTCTAATGGTGAAGAATCCTTTTCTAGTCTTCTAGGAATAGTTAGCAGGAAAATCCTATGGCTAGACCCTAGTCTACTAAAGAGGAAAAAACTAGACCTCAACCAAAAATGAGGTCAATAGGCATCACCTCCAGGAAATTTCTAGGATTCATTGTTCATTATTGGGGATCGAGATCGACCCGGATAAGATTAAAGCTACCTTGGAAATGCCTCCTCTCAAAACTTTGAAACAACTACTTTCCTTCCAAGGAAAGTTGGCATATCGGAGTTGCTTTATTTATAATCTCTCGGGTAGGTGTCAACCCTTCTCGACATTAATTAAAAAGAATGACTAACTCATTTGGGAAGAGAAATGTCAGCTCGCCTTGGAGGACGTTAAGAGATAATTAATGAAAGCTATTGTTCTGGCAGTCCCTATTCTGAGAAGATCGTTGATACTTTATAATGCGGCCTTAGACGACTCTCTTAGAGCCCTGTTAGCTCAAGTCAATGACGAGGGTAAGGAAAATGCGCTCTACTACTTAATTTGACATCTAATACCGATGGAGGTAAAACATCTACTTATTAAGAAGTATTGTCTAGCTTTAATTTTTGCTACCCAAAAGCTTATACATTACATGCTTTCTCATAAGATTACCCTTATTTTAAAAGTTAATCCATTGCAATATTTGGTGACCCGACCAACACTTTTCGGACGTTTAGCAAGGTGGTCGATGAATTTTTGGCAATTCAATATAACTTTTCTTCCCCTCCACGCTATCAAAGGATAAATTCTAGTAGATTTTCTCGCAGCGCGCCCACACTCAACTGGATCCCCACTCAACGATGAATTTTTCGATGAACAAAGTGCAAATAGAACCATCCATTACCAGACATTGGGAAATGTGCTTTTATGGAGCTTCTTCAACCCAGAAAGATAAATGATTAGAAATAGTTATACCAGGAAAAGTAGGAATTGAGCTGATTTTCATCACACCATATAAGGGTATGTTGAGATTCTCCTACAACCTGACAGAACAAGGCGCAAACAACAAACCAGAATATGAAGCATTGATCAGTGGTTTGGAATTGAAAATCTCAATGGATATTACAAATGTTACCATATATGGTGACTCACAATTCATCATCCAACAAGTGCCGGTCAATACAAAATTTTGAAGCCAAGGCTAGCAGAATACCAACAATATATAATAAAGTTGCTGGAACAGAACCCTAGTGTGACTTTTTACCAGATTCTTCGAGAAAATAACGCCCATATCGATGCTTTAGCGAAACTTGTCAAGGAACTAACATGTCTACTGAAGGATTCCATTGACATTACAGTACAACGAAGACAACTTATGTCTCAGATCGACTTTCGACAATCTACATGAACTTGAAAAAGAAGAGGGAATGATGATTGAAGTTTCTGACATTAACGAAGACTGGCATAAGCAATTGATATAATATTTGAAAACTAGAAAGTTGCTAAAAGAGAAGTCCGAGGCATATCATATCACAATAAGGACTATGCCATATGCTCTAGTGGGTGATGTCCTCTACCAAAGATCGTTTGATCATATGGGCTGCGATGTCTGAGTAGAGCAGAAGCACAAAATATTGTCAAAGAAGTACACGCCGAATTGTGTTGAGCTCACCAATCAAGGCCTAAAAGAAAATGTAGATCAGAGACTTAGGTATTTTTTGTCAGCGATGATATTCGATTGCATGGATACAACTAGAAGATATCACATTTGTCAAGTTAATTAGGTGGTCTAACACTAACCTCCAAATGTGCTACACCCAACTTTTACCTAGTGGACATTCGAGTGTTGGGGCACAAACATAATAGGTCTGATAGACCCTCCATCCTCGAAGGGACATAAATTTATTCTTACCACCACGGATTACTTCTCCAAGTAGGAAGAGACAGTGCCGTTACGAGACGTAACAACACAGCATGACCTTCATTTTTTAGGAGTCAAATCGTTTACCATTTTGGTGTACCGCGCAGAGTGATTTCCAACAATGGAACAACCTTAAAATGAACAAAGGTCAACAACTTTGTCAAAATAAATTGGATAGACTGGAGGCACTCAACAATTTACTATCCTAGGGAAAACGGACTAGTTAAGGCCTTAAATAAAATATTAGTACAAATTTTGAAGAAAAAACTTGATGAAAACAAAAAAGGTTGACATAATAAACTATTGAAAGCTTTTTTTGCCTACTGAATGATAATCAGAACTCCTACTTAATGTACACCTTACACACTTGTGTATGGGTCTGAGGCCGTACTGTCGCTGGAGGTTCCAACACCTCTCAGAGTCATCGTGGACAACAAAATTACAACCAAATAAAGTGCAAAACTCACACTTAAAGAATTGAAAAGTCTCAAAAGAAAACAACTAGAAACACAACAACATTTGAAACCAAGCGAGGATGGTACAAGCTCATGAAAAATTGGTCCGTCCGGGGACGTTCAAAGTGGGTGACCCTGTTCCTATTCTCAAAAGACCTATTCTTGCACGTTGCAAGACAGGTGAGAAATTTGAGCCAACTTGGGATGGACCATTTGTCGTAGGAAAGGTTTATTCGGGAGGATCCTAGCAGCTGGTGGATTTTTGAGGCAAAAGACCTATGTTGCCGATCAATGGATGATATTTGAAGACATACTATACAACTTGACATTTCTCGAAATGATATTTTGAGATTTTGATTATTTTGGAGTTATTTATTTGGCTAAGCAACTGGGACTGGGTCCAAAATTTTGTAAATAAATCAACCTCAATAAAATGAAAACTTTTGAAGTTGCACACTTCGATGTTCTCCTTTCTGCTTTTAAGTTTGATATATATAATCTTCACTCGTGTAACCAAAAATTTTAGCTAACAAATGTTTTGTTTTCTTCTTTTTCCTTCTAAATTTCATTGCACTGTCAAATTGACATAGACTATGAGGGTCCCCTGATGGACGTGGTCAGTCGATGAGAGAAAGAAAGGCTACCATCACTGTTAAAGATTAACACTAAAGAGGATTCCTTGCTGAAGAGAAAGAAAATGATAAAATAACAAAACCTGATGGAAGGGACTAGTTTTTTGCCGTCCATGATAACTACGCTAACAGGACATCTAGTCAGTGCTGTGAAGAGGGACTGTCGGATGCACTGTTAAGAAGAACTCAATGTAGAAATGCCAATCTCCAGAAACACAATGCTTTCCTACATGAAGAAAAAAGATGCCTGAAAGAGGTAGAAAACTTACTTAACCTAGTTCCCGAGGGAATAATCTATGATCTTCGCATAATAGGGACTTCCTCAAGATTTCCTGCCACAAAGGATGAGTCTGAGTTTGCTACAGAGCCGATGTTACTAGCAATTCAGATGAACTTTATGCGGGTTGCTCGACGTGCAACGCTGAGATCCCCAGATAGATACCAGACACAGGAGCATTTGTGGAATGCCCAAAATGTAACGTCCTCCAATTAGAGCATTACAAAACTCTAGAAGAGTACACATCTAACAATAATGGATTTCAAACTATCGACCACTCAGTTGGAGAATCAAACGTCCCATTGGATACAGAAACCATGCAAACATGGATTCTTGTGGATATTGAAATGATGAGCAAGGTAAAGAAGAGAGAATTAGAATTCTATGAAGAAATTCAAGGAATATTTGTTAAGATACTAGAAGGGTTAGAGCTGCACACCAGAGTCTTTTTAAAAGTGAAGAAAGAAGTATTCTTGACTACGTATTTGATCTGAGAGGCAGACGTTGAGCTGGTCTTCTGATGGAGTGAACCTATTCAAAACCACAAAAATGGATGCATGGAAAAGGCGAAATAACCATATAATGTAGTTGTTGCTACAGTTTCACCAAGGATAGGTAAGGGAACCCTCTCAGGGATCTTAAGACATGATAAGGTGGATCCATTGCCTCCCACAATAAAGTGGATGATAAAAAGGGTGGTCAAATGGAGCGTGTTGCCAACGTACTGCATTCTAAATAGTTATATCATCAACATTTATGAAGAGGTAGACTATATTCCCCACAAATAGATCATCATGATTTTGTCAGGACTTTCTGCGCAGCCTCATTCATGAGTAAAAGAGACATTCTGTTAGGGAAAAAAATCCAAGTTGTTAGACCCAGTGAGTTCAAAGTTCCAGTTGTGATTCCGCTGCCGGTGGGTTCGATAATAATTTTGAATGGAAGCGGAGCCAATCTAGCATAGCATTGCATCCTTGGAGTGCCACAACACAGAGTTTCCTTTACATTGAGAAGGATGGACAAAACAAGATGTCGTATGGATTCTGATCGGATCTAGAATTGGAGGAGCTACAACCATACGAGCTATGAGATGGTTGTACCTCAGAGTACACGTAAAGAGAAATTCTTGCCCTGGAGCGTAGCTTAGTAGGTCAGCTTGATCAGGAGCTCATTCCGCAGAGGATAGAAATACAGTTTTTTGTCACCTTTTATACTGCGTCAGAGCAGCATATATGATATGCATTCAACATGTGATGTTTCAGATGTATTTAACATGATTGTCTCTTTTGTAGCTCTCGGCATTTATTCAGTCTCTAACACCTGTTTGAAGCAAATTAATCAAATTTCCTTCAAATTTCAAAATATTTGTCAAGTTTCCCTTTTGTGTGATGGATAAAAAGTTACAGAACTAAACATTAGTTATAAACTATGATGAACAAAGAACAAAACAAAAAAAAAATTGATGATAACAAAATTTAATTAAAATATCCTTTTAAAAAATCAACCAATGAAAATTAAATTTTTAAAAATATTTTTTGATAATTAAATGTGATAAAGACAACAAGAAAAGAAAATGATAAGAATTGTTGAGTTTGTTTCTTACGAGTTCGAGGTTTTAATACACAAAAAATATATGCATGTTTTCACAAATATTTTATACTCATTTTTTGTGATATTGTATTGTAAAGGATGGTATTTCTTATGTTTTATTGTAGGTTATTGATTTTTAGGAATTGAAGCAAAAAGGAAGCAAAAATGATGAAATTTGGAGCCAAAATGACATTTTTGAATAAATACCCAATGCCAACGACACCAGGAAAGACGCCGATGGTGTAGACCTACAGAACAGAGGTTGAACTATCCTCAGCATCGATGGCACGAGGAGCAGTGTCGATGGCACCATTTACAGCGAGTTCAAGGGCCACTGGCGCTTATGATACCATTGTTTGTGCAAGACCTGTTACTAGAATATTCGATGAATTTGGAAACTTTTTAAAGAGTTTTTGGATGCACCTATTGGAAAACTGAAATTAGGCTCTATTTAGAGCATAAATTGATCAGGAAAGACCCTCCCTTTGCTCCTTTTGACCACTTTCCACTCTCTTCCACGCTATTCTACATTCCCCAAAGTTGTTTGAGATTTTTCCTACATCTTATAAGAGAGGCTACAAGGGATTTGCTTTGAGAAAGAGTTTCAGATAAGTGTTGTTTATGTATTATTATTGTATGAACTTTCCTCTATATATAAAACTTATGTTTTGTTGTATCTTTCTCATGAAGTCTGAGTAGTTTCTTTTATCTTTCTCCCTACTCTAAGATATGGTGAAATGAGGAGATAATTTAAATGTTCCAATTTCAAAATATAAAATAAATTGTGATGGTTTTTCAACTTCATTCTTAATTTATTTTTCAATTTGACCAATTGAACTGTTAAAATCTATTGAGAAAAATATGACCCACAGCAAATAAAGTGCAAATAAATAGGAAAATATACTTTTTTGTGTGTAGAATTGAAGATTTTTGGGTGACAGACTAAATTCCCCAATTTGGACTTAATGTTTAAGAACTAAAGCGACTATAATCCTTCAAGGGAAGGGAAGTGGGAGCTCTGCAGTGAGAGCCAGTATCATCCTAACATAACTACGGATTTAGGGACTAAACCTGAGATTAGCCAATGATTTTCTATAACACTGAATCAGGGTAGAGAATATTTAGGGACTAAACCTAAGATTAGCTAATGATTTTCTATAACACTGAATCAGGGTAGAGAATTAAAAATTACTCCTATTTGATACAATATAATATTTAATGTATCTCATTCCTTTACATTATCCAACTCACTACATAAGAATAATAGTTTTGAAAACCTATTTAAATCATTTAACTCATCTCATTTTACCAAAAACTCATTGTAGTGGGAAAGATGCTTTTTCATATTAGAAAACTTCATCACATAAAACATAGTTTAGTAGTTACTATTTAAACTTTGCATTTTAGTTTTGTTATTAATTAATAATTTAGTTTTGATAGTATCTCAAAAATTTCAAAATTAATGCCAGTAGTTTCGTTTTATTTCTGTGAATTTTCTAGTTAATTTATCATTTCAAAATTTAAACCTTCCTCTTGGGATCGATATTTGAGACTTAAATAGAAAGTTTTATATTACTTAATAACGATACATATACTTGTGTAGAATCTCAATATAAATTACTTAAATTTCTTATTCATAAAATAACACATCAAGTTTTTGGCATTATTGTAAAGCGAAGCCAACTTTATAAGTTTTACACAATTATATTTTTGGAATCAAGTTTTTGGCAACGTTATCGGGGAAGGTAACGGTAAATTAAATAGATTTAGTAAATTAGAAAATTTAGAGATAAAATATA
>JXCR01139232.1:8643-20461 GCA_002079205.1 Phalaenopsis hybrid cultivar
ATATATATATATATATGTATATAGGGTCGTGTGTTATTTTTTATTTAATTTTATTTATTTACTTTCAGTTATTTAAAATCAGTTCATAATATTTGATTCTTTGCTCAAAATATACTTGCTCATGCTCGTGATCATGATTAACTCGTTCACATCGTTATTTTTATGGGTGAACAAATAGTAAAAATTATGAGAAGTACCTCCCGTGACAAGTGATTGATATAATATATTATTTACTTTTAGGGACATGTGCATGCATGCAATTCCTATCAAAATAACATGTATGACATTTATACTGTTAAGAAATTTAGGGTGAAACAATGCAAATTCAGGAAAAGAACATAAAAATTTAACGAGGTTCAGCAAAGATACCTACATCCTCTGGAGAGATATACATCTATTTATAGATAAAACCCACAGATAAATTCACAAACACGCCATCGCTCCCCCAACACACTAATCCAAGAGACACACCTCTTCACACCAAGAGATACTCATTTTCATTCCAGGAGACACATCTCTCCATTTCAAGATACTCCAAATTTCCTGATATATGAGCCATACCTAACATATACTGCCCAAACTTTTCATATCACATAAATAATATTGCTACTATAAATTTTAAAATGTGAAATACACAGTTTTTTCTTCATGCATAAATAAGGTAAAATAGTTAATGTGATTTATAAGTTTTAAAAAATCAGTATATTTTTTAAAGAGTATCTTGACTTTAATTCATGAATTGAGATTCGATTTAGAAGTGATCGATAATATTAAACAACAATCACACTTACATCAAATTCTTACTTGTTGATTTGTTCTCTGATTTGGAACAGCTTTTATTTTGTCTTGCTTTAATGGGTTGATTTGTGGTTTTGTTTCGTTGTTTATTTTACAGCTCCAGACTGGCTTTGTTTTTTATAACTATGTGAGTTTGTTTTGATATGGCAGGTAGGTTTTTTAGTTTTAGTTTGTTTTGTTGTGATTTTATTGCTTGGTAAGAACTTATTTAGACTTGATTTTTTTCTTGAAAGTCTATGATTGGTTGAGTCATGTTGCCCTCCAACATCGTATTAAAATTTAACCGATCTTTTGAATATTTATATTCATTAGATCCTGGATGAAATTTTAATAATTATACAGAGCTCAGAGTCTTCTTTGGATCTTCTTTCTATATATATTTTTAGGATTTTCCTTTTTCCTTATTTGGGAGATTAGTTCATTTGATACTTATACTTTTTATGGTGTACTGACATTTTAGATTGTTATTGCTCGACTTATGAAGTGGCTATTGTTCGAGTTGATGGTTCTCTTATTGCTCTTGAATATTTGGTCTTGCTTCTCTTTTAGAGATGTTGTTTCTCTAAATTTTTTCTTGTTGAGGTCTTCCACATTTGTCTTAAAAAGTGAGCTGATTAGTATAAAATAGTATGCCTATGCAGCCTGGCAGTCCGCACACCCCATTCTAAATATTCTCTTGCTTCACCATACTTAATTCTATTTGCTTTGATATGTCTTATAAAAATTGAATATATTAATTATTTATAATTTATTCTATAGCTTGAAATTCAATTGCGGTCATGTGTTGCATAATACGTTGATATATATTGACATAAAATGATGAAGTTTCAAAGAATGAAAAAAATAAAAATAAAATAAAGCTCTTCAAACCAACTTAATAATGAACATACAAAGCAAACATGTACTTACTAATATTATAATTGAGCATAAATCTTCATATGTTGAAATTGTATTTTTGATGCATTGACACAATTTAGATTTAACTCTATTACTGAATAAAGTAAGATTGTGTTGGTTATTGTTATAATCTTTGATGGAGTGATGGTTTCTTATGATGTTAGAGAGTTATTTGGAGCGGTAAGAGGTTTTTGTAGCTTTCTAATGAATTAGGGATAGTATTTAGATCTTCTTGGTAAATGTAATTAGTACGATGCATGTAAGCCGGGGAGAAAATTATGATTTAATGTAGCCTCAAACAATAATTAAGAAAATGTTAAGAGATTGTATATGAATGCCAAATTAACTCTTCACCAAAATACTTTTGTACAAATTAATGACCTTAATTTTATCTCATAAAGTGACGAGTTTCATAATTACAAACCACATTTACATAGATAATAACCTTGACTAAGATTTAGGGAGGCTATTACATGCTTCTAACCTTATTTTAGACCAATAGGAATACATTATAAGGAATGCTAAAAGTGAGAAAAAAAATATTGATAAATAAGTAAAGAGAGTGACATAAAATCCAATAAAAAATAAAACTATTTTTTTATATTATGGCTATTTTTATTTTAAATGAGAGTTAAATTTATAGAAACATAATGACAGCATAAGATCTTACAACTCTTTTACTTTTTTGTCCTCCCCTTCAATAATTGAGTTTTTCCTACTTTGAGGAAGCAACCAAATTTTCTTGTAATTATTGCCCACCATCCTCAATAAGTGTCATAGTTTCACATTTATTAGACTTGTATGGTTTAGAGAAATTTGAATTTTTTCTGAGGCATTTTCAAGTCTTTATTATTATTTTTTTACCAATGCATTAAGGAGAACCAAAAATAATAATAATAATAAAATATATAGATAATTTTTTAGATTCAAATATATCATTTACTTTAGCTTCCCATAAATTAGGTAAGCATCTAAAAACTTTATTAATTTTTTAGCATTTGAATTTTTTCTCTAATTGCTTGCGGTGAAATAAGTATTATCTTGGTAATATTCTTGCTAACATATATAAAAAAAAAATTGTAGTCATGTATGAGCAAAAAAATGAGTGATTGCTTGACTTCATCTATAGTTTAATAAATGGTACAAAACCTATTCTAAAAATTTAACTAATTTACACGTAGATAAATGCATATAATTGTCAAACTTTAATTCAAAAAATAAATATTCAAATATTCAAATTTTAATTATGTTGATTCATGATGTTCAAATGCCCATTCAATATATGGCATGCCAATATGTATATTCTTATCAACATCTTTAGATGGTGGACAATAATTAAGCATGAATTTCACATATGAATGTATATTGTTCTTCCATGATTCTTCCATTTTTCTAGTTTCATATGGCCATAATTTGGTTGATTAAATTTTTGAACAAATAACCCTCTTTGATACCAAACAAAGGGCATAACACACCCAAAATAGAGGGACCAATTTGGCGTGCTTTAAAATATTTTTTAAAAGTAAATTAAATTTAATATCAAATAGCTAATTTTGAAAATAAATTTCTCAAATTAATAATTATAAAAGGAGCATACCTTTTTTTGATTGTTCAAGATATATATTATCACAAAAAGTTTAATAAAAAATATCTCATAAAACGTTAATTTTAGATTTTATATCAAAAGAAATAATTACTGCATATTTTACAACATTGCATAACATTCCAATTATGTAATAACATGAAATGATAGTAGAAGTACATAAAGTAAAAGGAATGTAAACAAGTAAATAAAGGTAAAAAACTTAAATTAATTTCTTCCGTCCTCCTCTAAAAAATTTGACTACTCTTTTCTTTTGCTATCATAAAGTGGAGAAATTTCTTTCTAAAGTAGATATTGGAGAAACCTTACATCCACTTCAAATCCAAGCAAAAGGAATACTACATTTGCTCACTACACTAAGTCTTCACAAAGCTTTTTAATATCAAGATCTCCTTCCCATGAACAAGATGTTAGCTTTCAGAGTAGGCACATCTTCAACTATGAGGAATAGGGTGAAGAAACAAGGATTAAAATATGTCTGTGTTATTCTCTTTTTCTTTTCATTATAAACTCTCTCTCTCTCTCTCTCTCTCTCTCTCTCTCTCTCTCTCTGAATTACAAAATATCATTGGCTAAGTTTCTAGCAAATAAGCTTCATTCTCATTTAAAGGGTTTAATATTAGCTTATATATCAAGCATGCAAAGTAAGAAAAGTCTAATTTTAATATAAAAATAAATTGTTAGCTTATTATATAGTATGATCATGATTATACAGCAGGCTCATTTTATATAAAATAATATCAAATTATCCCAATTTAGCTTTATAATTAAATTAATTAAGAAAATGTATTTTATGGTATGATATGCCATGTAATATGAATAGTTTAAATTTTGAATTGGCTTAATAATTGAAGCTTAAGCAATTGTTTAAAAGGAGTTAATCATGTTGATTTTATAGTATGATCCATTTGTATAATACAAGAAAATTAAATTTTAAATTAATGCAAATTGTTTGTGTTATAATTATTTCAAAATATGATAATCTTAATTGATCTTATAGTATAATCCAATTTTTATTAATTATTCAATTTGTTTCAGTTAATAAAATATTTCTTATAATTTATTTTAATCCATCCTAATTGTATAGTATGATCTAACTTTGTCTAATATAATAAGTTAAGTTCTTTGTCTAATATAATAAGTTAAGTTCTTTTTTGATAATTTCTATATCTATTTTTTATATCTTATTTAATTTACTAATTTTTTTTTGTATTGATTATCTATACATTCTCTACAACACAAAATAATAGAAGAATATAAAAAATAAAAGATTATGCTAAAGTTCTTAAAGAGTTTATTTTAAATTATGTGAAAGGCAATCTTTTTTGCATTGAACTACAAACTAGCTGAAATTTTGAAATTCCCTTGAATCATGAAACTTATCTTGAGTGTCATTAATATTAGAAATTGTCATTCATAAAAGTTTACGATATAAACTTGCATAATACTTTTATAACCATGTTATCTCAAATCAATTTATTTTTTGGAACATCAAAATAATTTAATACAAGCTAGGGCTCGTTGTACTGTTAAATGGTTGGTTCAAAAGAAAGAGAATAGGCTAGGTTTTGTTATCACATTAGCTAGTTTGAATTTTATGCATTCACTATAAGCTTTAATTAATTTAATAGATTTTATGTCTAATTGATTGGATAGATTTTATAGGATCAACATGCTAATTGTATAAACTGTTTAAAATCAATTAAATTATCTAAAGTAACATTAGAACATAGAAAAAAATATTACAAATAAAAAAAATAAAAAATTTGTAAACATGAGATTTTCCTAAGCTCTAATCCACTTAGGTCTTTAGGGGCTGTTGTTATGGTTTTTGAGGGTTTAATTCAAAAACACAAATTAAATATAAAATGTTATAAATATAAATAAAATATTAATTGATTTGACCCTTAAAATAACTTATTAGTTAAAAATTTATAATAATTAACCATAACACTATACATTATGAATCTTTAACCAATTGTTCACCAAAATAGCAAGAATCAACAAATAAGTATTATAGGTAATAACTTATTTTTTGGAATTAAAAATTTACTTAGTTACCTTTAAACTTAAAAAATCATAAATAATAAAATAGACTTCAAAATAATTTGGGATTACAAAAAAAAAGGCTTGGGCTCCACCTTCAATTTCTTTATAAATTTTCAATAATTTTGGAAGTATATTGAATTTTTAATGAACTGACATAATTAAATACATAAGATATTAAAAAATTTAAATTAAATCAATATTTTCTCAAATTTTAATGATAAGTCTCTCTGGTGGTCTCTTACCTTAGTATAAGTTTTAATGAATTTTATAATTGGAAAACTTAATGTATTTTTTTCGTAAGGGTGATTACATAATTAATCATTCTGAAAATCATTAATAAAAACATATACATAAAATAAAATAAACTTTAAAAATTCACATGAATTTATATACACAACCAAAAATTTTTTAAATATAAATCAATATTCATTAAAACACAAACATAATTATAAATTTGAAAAAAAATACTTTAACAACTAAAATATTATTTGAAAATATAAATTCAATAATTAATAAAACTTTAAATAAATCAATAACTTCACCAAATGAACTCCAACCAATACAAAGTTTTTTATAGAAATGTTGGGATCCAATTCCGAACCATTTTGTAACTTTTTTGAATTCTTAAAATTAAATTAAATTTTAAGAAATTACTTCAATTAAAATTAATTATTAAGCCCAAAATTTCAAAATAATTCAAAAAAAATCTTAAATTGAAAAAAATTGATTATTTGGTGATTTGTTTACTTTATTGAGTGATCTTATGCATATTTTAGATTTTTTGATATTATATTTATTTTTTTTTAAATATTAAATCTTAAATTCAATGTAAATCTTAAGTTTTAATGCTCATGTGGATCAATGCCTTAGAGGATTTCATATCAATTGAACCAAATCTTAAATGGACATCTAACCAATCTAATCTCAAAGTTAATTATAAACCAAATCAAAAGGTTCAGCCTATCAAAACTTGAGCTCACTTAAAATATTGAATTAAAAGTCAAACCCAACCTCAAAGGTCAATGTTGCATCCTTTTTATTTCCTTTGCTAATCTATAAAGTATTCTATTTTGGATATTAATTTCATAAAATCAAATTGTAACTTTAATCATAATCAAAACTTAAATCAATTAACCAAACTACATTTAGCTCAAATAATCTTAGTTAAATTCAAAAGCCTGACTTAAATCACATCAAATTCTAATAAAATCTATTCAACCTTAGCTAAAAATAAAACTAAGTCTGCTAACATAAATAAAACTAGAAATATTAAACTTAAAATTGAAATGATAAATCAAAATGAACTCAAATTAAACATTTAATTCAAAATCAATTTTGAAAGAATTTATAAACCGAACTCAAACACTTATGAATTAACCAAATTTAATAAAATAACTTAAATCTCCTTAATCTTTTAAGGTGGTGTGCAACTCCCTTCAAGTGGGATGCTAACCTTAATAGGATGAGACCCCCATCTTAAGTGGGTGGTTATAGTTGTTTGTTCCACTCATTATTATTTAACTGTAAATACAAACTGAATCAAACTTGTAACTTAAAATTCACAGATAAAAGATTACACAATTGAGCCTAAACCACCCACTAATAAAAATCAATCTCAAAACTCAAAGATATAATTTAAAATTAAAGATTATTTTAGTCTCAACACACTACCAATATAATATTAGATTGATTGTAATATCACCAACTCTATACTTAGGTTAAGATTGTTAATTATGTGATTGATTGATGTTTTTTATGTTATTTATTGTGATGTGTTATTTGCCAACTTATGTTGGATGCTAGGATGGTCGTGTTTGCATAGATTTTGCATTAGGATGATTTTTTAGTAGTATAATGCTTATTTTTTATAGCAGGCAGTGCTTAGCAAAGTGGCATGCTAAAAAGATAATAATAAATAAACTAAAATGTTTTTCTTATCAATGGTAGCTACAATTCTAATGCTCCTAAGAAAGGTGCTTAGGTTAATTAAGATAGTGGATTTGGAACCTTACAATGTTAAGTCCACATTTTTGACATACCTATTGCTTAAATGCTTGCTTTTCGATTACCTTTATTTTGTATGTTTTAATTAGGATTTTTTTTTATTTTAATTGTATTTTATATTTAGCTATTTTAGGATCTGTGGATATAGGAATGGTATGCACCAGCAACTGATGTCTTGTAATGCTTGGAGGACCCAACCATGAAGAATGAACTAATAGATTAATTGAGGATGGAAGACAAGAAGAATGCACAAGTAAATATGTAATTCTAGGATTACTGGGTTGTATATGGTTAGAGCTTGATTGCCTACTTTTTATTTTCTTTTAGGATGTATAGTGAAATTTAATCGCATTGTCAATCTATATTTGTGTTATATATATATATATATATAATAGAATTGTCAGAGGCTATTATACGAGCTCCCAACCACCCTCATGTTTCTAACTATTCGAGGACCGCCCTTGCTTCTGCCAAACTGTCCAAAGAGGGATTTGAATCCGTGACCTGAGGGGACTTACGACCTTCAAAAAGGCTACTATATATATATATATTGTTTTTTTGTTTGTTTGTTTGGTTTTCTTTACTTCACTTGCACACTAAAATTGAATGTTTCTTCTTGGTTTTTTTCTATTATGTGTGCCTAGAATAGCCAAGTTTATATTTATTAGGCTCTTTTAAATGAAATTTACTTTTCACCCAACTTAATAATTAAACATAAAATTTTAAAAATTTTAAAAAATTAAAATCAAACTATAAAAGATAAATTATAATATCAATTAGATATCACTGGAATAATAAAATCATTGGTGTTGCATATTGGATCATTCCTTGGCTTTGGTGCTTCCCGTTACACCTAAGAGACATCTAACTTGTGTGGAAAGTTACCTTTCTTATAGAGTACTGGCCATTTTTCTTGATTGACTTTAATTTAATCTTTCATGCATGCATTCATACTTTAGAATGCACTCTCATAGCCTTTAATTAATTTAATTGAGTAAAAAAATCTTAAAATAAAATGATTTACAT
The DNA here is from genome assembly GCA_002079205.1 of Phalaenopsis hybrid cultivar. NCBI lineage: Eukaryota > Viridiplantae > Streptophyta > Magnoliopsida > Asparagales > Orchidaceae > Phalaenopsis > Phalaenopsis hybrid cultivar. Next base: position 17,021 of record JXCR01139232.1, read on the forward strand.
TAATTAGGTACATAACACCCGGTTTACTTGATCTTTAGGGTTGAGTCGTAGGTCCCAACACATTCTTCAAATTAACAACAACTTTATCGATCCAATTGTGTACGTGACTGGACTCATCATTTTGATGCGTAGATGGTTAGCCGACAACTCTCTCTATGTAGGTTCATAAGCCTAGAAGAGTCCAGATGGATTTCATTCCCTAGTGGGAGTGAAGTTAAAAGTTTCACATTTTTCTTCTTAGAGAGTGTTCGAGTTTTTTTACCTTTATTAGTAGAGGTTTTGAGGAAGTTCTATTGGCTTTTATTTTAGGATAATTCATATATTAGACATTTTCACTCTCTTGTATCATCATGATATGAGCTTTAAATCAATAAACAAAATATATAACTTACAACAATTATCAATTTCAATCTCTAAAACTTGTAGCATAATCAAATGATTGTTTGAAACACCACTTAAGATCTTAATACCCATTGCTTTATACCATTTTGCATATGACAATAACTGCTCCTTTTTGAACCAAAACCATTTGAATCTCCATGTTAATAATATTGAATCAAACTTTATGATATGTAGATATAATAAATCTACTATTTTAATAAATATTTTTCCAAAAAAAGATAGATTTTTCTAAAATATAATTACTCTAGGGACTCGTTCCTTCAGAAAATCTGAATTGTATAATAATATAAATCTTGTCCTACTCAATATGATATGGTAAAAACTTTTTACAACATATACCCCAAGTCTTAAAACCATTATTTCATGATTAGATCCATCGTTGGATAGTGCTTTCATTTTTTGATATGATATACTAATCTTATAATTGTCATATCTGATCATAAAATGAGAAATTTTAAGAATTTAAAGTGATGCACACATTCCATCTCTAACGGAATATAACCTCCCCTCCATGCATGATATACAATACATTAACACTAATTAATTATTTGTTTATTAATCAATAGTTTATGAGAAATTTTAAAATAAAGACATGAAAAATGGACCCATCTTATGAAAAATATCATGATTAATTGATTGTGGATTAGAGATAACTATGAAGAACATGAGCAGTCTGTTTTAAATTCAAAGAGTGTCAATAATTTTTAATTATGTTGAATCTATCACAAAAAGAAGGGTTGATTGGGTTCATAAAGACAAATTCTAAGAATTCAAGAGAAAGGAACAAAAGCTTTGTACTTGATTAATAAATTAGCTAACTAAATTATCGTATGTGAAATCTAAGTCCTAAATGTTATCTATATTGATTTTCATCCTACAAATCCTAAAATTTTTAATTAGTTATTTATCTTTTAGCTAGATTTAGGGCTTACTTTTCTCAATTCTTAATTTTGGTATCTTGAATAATAACAAACTGGCACAATTTTAGTACTTGGTATTCAACTCTTATGAGATAATAATCTTACTCCCTTTTTTACATGCTTAAACACATTCTCTTGCATGTGTACCATCTTTATATTACACAGCATTGGTTAAATAATTTGAAAGAGTTATAAAAATTTATTCTAAACTATAAAACTTATGTGATAGAAAATTTAGAGGGAGAAGATATCTTATATGATAATCATCTTCTTTCTACAAATATTAGAATTCTTATGTTTGAATATTTTGATTTAATAAATTTTATTTTTATTTTTAATCTCGTAAAATATTCATAACCAAGCGATCTATGACAAGAATAGTTAATATAATGTATTCAAAAGATTAATGATAACCAAGATGGTTGCGCTAGGATCAACATATTTTAAGCTTTTATTAGAAGTAATGCGGGTTTCTTTAGTACTATTGAGGGAGAGTTTTTTCTCTACCATGCATTACCAAATAAAACACTGGTCAAAATCTGAGGAGTATAACTAGAGAGATAGATGTAGGTTAGTTGGTCAATTGATGATAAAAAAATTTTCACATCCTTTTTATTTATCTTAGCTTATTTACTTAGTGTAATCTTTTGCAAATACAATTTTTTGCTAATCAAAATATTTGGTTACATGTGAAATTGACTTAGGACATTTATTTAAGAAGATATAATTTTTAATCCTATTAAAGAAATACTTTGGTTGGTTAAAATAAAAAAAGGGAAGATTTTAAATTTGGATATATTTAATCCATCATATAATCTCCTTTTAAATAAAAATTCATATTAATCACAAAAAATTTCATCATATCACAATTGGGCAAGAGTAAGTAAAATAATATAAATGGGAGAGTAATGGAAAAAGATAAAAGTAAAGAAAAGCATATCAATCAATTAAGGCTTATCACTAATTTTTTATATGTTCATGCCTCATGTTATCTAGGTAAGATGTTCACTTCTTTCAAATTTTCCCTCAATAAGGTCCAGAATTATCTTTCCTTAAAAAGAACAGAGAAGAGTTGGGCCTCTTTTCCTCTTTAAGGAAGAAGATCATTTCTTTATCCTATCACTTTATGCCACCAAGTTCTCCATAAATAATTTGAGATCGAAAGTCCTCAAACTAACAATTAATCATAATTCTTATGAATTGGATTTTCAACTCATAGGATTGTAAGACTAATAGAAAAATAATATAACTTGAAGTACACTTTTCCTTAAAATAATATGTCTTATGACTTTCAAAATCTATCTTAAAAAATTTTCTCAAGAATGCTTTACTGCGACTCTTTTGAATGGTGGTTAAGGGTGGATTCCTTAAAATTTTCTCTAATAACTAGCCCCCCTGCTTCCCATTCACACACTTGGCCAACCCCCCTCTTCTTTATTGTTAAATTATATTATTGAAACACTTCAAAATTCAATTGCTAAATTGATAAAAATAGAGCTTTTCATTGTGATAATAAGTCAAGTGAGAGAACTTTAAGTGTATTAGATTGGTGGTTGGCCTAATCATTGAAAGAAATGTGTTGATTTCTTTTTCACCAACCCATTAGGCAAGTGATTAATTTTTGTTTCTGCTATGATACTTATTTATTAATCTTTCCTTTGCTCACCCTTCTTAAATTATTAGATTATGATTTTGTTCCATATTTTATTTTAGTCAAAGTCCAACCATAACCAATATAAGGCTATCAGCCAAAGTCTTCCTATATTAAGAGTTAATTTTTTTTAAAGGCCCATTGGTGGTTTGAAACTACTTGAAAACTCTTGAAAAAGTATAAAATTAAATAGGAAATATTAATCCTTTACATTCAAGTGTTTCCAACACATTTTACACCCAAACCTTCTCACTAAAGCCTTAAAGCTAATTTTCTTGCTTTTGGTTGGGTAGGGTTTCACTTGGCCAAGTAGTCGTATTTTAAAGGCCTATTGGACTAAAGAAACTAGGTTTTGGTAGAATTGGCATGTATTCACAAAACTATAGCTATATAATAGAGTGATAGTGAATTTAATTATTTTATTTCAAAGTATATATATATATATATATATATATATATATATATATA
>JXCR01139232.1:25459-38824 GCA_002079205.1 Phalaenopsis hybrid cultivar
TATATTAATTATATAACTTATATTATATAAATATATAATATCTATATTAGTATATTACTAATATAGTATATTAATATATTATTATTATTAACTTATTATATATTATAATTTATAAAATTTAAAATTTTAAAATATCATAAATTTTTTATATATAATTATTTTAAATTATTTTATTTTTCGAACAATAACGATTCAAACACGAACGAACACATCACCGTTCGTGTTTAGTTCATTTAACTAACCGAACAAAAAAAAATTGTTCGTGTTTGTCTCGTTTACTTATTGAACGAATCAAACACGAACTTATTTACGAACTGAACACGAACTGTTCGCGAACAATGAGTTATTTTGACAGCCCAGTATGTATTGTGCTATAAGTCAATATTGGGCATCTTAGTGAGTATTTTCATGAGCTATAAATGAAATTTCTTTTTTATTTAATTTGTTAATTAATTTTTTAAATATTTTAATTACTTGAAAATGTTAAAGTAGTTTAATTTTAAATTAAATTTTTCAGTATATTTTTTATAATTATACTAGTTTTCTAAGTCACTTATAATTTAGTATTTTACAATATTAATAAAATAATTAATATAGATCTCTTATACATTTTAAAATATATTATCATTAGATAGTATTATAAATAATAAACTAATTGAGCTCAGAATTTATATTAGTATTTATTTTGATTATTTAATAAATAAATCAAATACAAATTTTTTAATGAATCCAACAAGTTATTCAGAAACTGCTCACGACCGGCAAGCTTTTTTAATGGCTCTAATCATTTGTTGGACAAATTTAAGGTACCCAGGGAGTGCACGTATGCTATGAAATATTAATGCATCATAAATACGTACATACATAATATGAAAATCAAATAAAATTTAAAAATAGGCTAAAATTGATTTGAGTCACGAGCCTACCAAGCCTACAGACATACTAGCTGACGTACATAATCAACGTGGATGGGTCCCCTGTGCCTGCAGGGATTGATTGGTTTTACTATAAATCCCGTGCGAAGTCAAGCATACAAGGCACGTGCGAATTTTTTGAAAGGCTTTAAATACAAATTACCATGTTTCTCCGTACAATTTGTACCACTAAATTTCAAAAAATTATTGCATACGGATATCGCATGTGTTCGATTCTGATCGTAGATCACGGTGATCTACGTTCAGGATGTATTTCAATTTTTTTTAAAAAAAATTTAAGTGTGGCTACCGAAATACATTCTGACCGTAGATCACCGTGATCTACGGTCAGGATCGGAGACCGCATACAGAGATGCATGCAGTGTCCTGTCCGTATGCAATAATTTCTCCTAAATTTCTATTTATTGTTTATAAGTGATGAAAATGAAGTGTGGCTTAAAGATGAATATTGTTGAAGGGAGTTTGAGTGATTATATATAATATATAAAAGTTAGATTTTATTTTTTATGTTTATATTATCAAACTTTCTCATGTCATGTAAAAATGTCATCATTTTAATTTTTAGAGAGTGAAATGCGTTATCTTGCAAGCTAAGGTTGTATATATGTAAAAATTGAAGTTTAGGGGTTAGACATGTAAATAGGTAGGAATTGGAGGTGTCCATGTAAATATTCCTATAAATTATTTATTATTATTATTTGTTGGAATCTAAATTGCTCTTTGTGACTCACGTCTCGAGAGTTAGAGCTGAGTGATGGAGAGAAAGGAAAAGAGAGAGTAGAATAAGTCTGGAATTTCTGTAGAAACAATAGAGGAGAGGTCTCTTTATTCGTGTTTTTGCCCCATCTTATAGAGGTGTGTTTTTTACAATTATAGAAAGGAGAGAGTGATTATGAAAATCTTTCTTAATGTCATTAAGAATCTAATTGATTGTATAAATTTTATGTCATATTTGCATTACAATTTGAATTTCAACATTGGCGGTAATTGGTTGGCCGGCTTATTTGAAGTTAGTTGACTGAGGCGACTGGCCGAACGACGTTTTGCTCTCTCAAGTACATGTTGGTCAGTAATTGTGAGGTGGTCGTTCGGTCTAGACACAAGGTTGACCAATTGAACATGATCATTCGACTTTTATTATTAAGTTGTGGCTCAATTTCCATTCGGCTCGAGTCTTATAGGGCTCGTGTATTGCCTGCGTGGTTGGTTCGTCGCCTCGGCAGAATCACCCAACCTTGTAAGGTCTTAGGTGTATCTTGTCGCAGCTTATGTAAGATATCCGATGAGATTAGTTGTCAGGATGATTTACACCTCACTTTTGGTGGGTCTTGTCGCTACCGCGTGGGGACCCATCTCTAGAGCTCGAACCTATCCCAAGTTTAGCGATGTGATTTCATGCTCGGTCATGAATAGTCGGTTGGTTGATTACCTCGAGAGGAGGTTATTTAATCTCGGTCATTCATTCTCTTTGAGATTTGTGCCGGTGTTTTTGGTGTATTTATACTAGTTCCCAGAGTTTTCATGCTTCTTGATAGCGCTAACTACAATAAGAACAAGAAAATTATTAAACAATAATTAACAATAAATTTGTGAATTGATTGAACACATAACTTCCATTAGAATTATGTGTCTCGTGTGCTTTATAAATAGACTTGAACTTAGCTTTGTATCATTTGTCGTTAGTTTCTCTTTTTACAAGTGAAGTGTGTTATGGTTGATAAATCGAACCGGATTGTCATGGATCCTAAGAGGCTTGCAAGGGCGGGGTTTCAGATTGCCTATTCTTTTAAGAAGAAGAAAGTGGTGATGAAGGAAAAATGAGCAAGGCATGAATCTAACCTGGTAGACATAGTCGACTCATTTGACAATGTGGAAGGTCAGTCATTGAAGAGGCTTCACCGAGGGGCCTTTGAGTTTGGTTTGGGTGTGTGTGTTGAGGGGGAAGCGACTGTCATGATCCTCCTATAGTCACTGTCGCATGAAATTGGTGACGCTTCAGTGCCAGAGGGAGAGGAGGTCTTTAAGAATATCTCCTTCATGGAGAGATTTATGGATGAATTGGTCAAATCGAAGGAATACTGGAACAGTGGGTTGTCGAAGAATGCTACCAAGTCTGCTCTAGCATGGTGGTTGTTATGCAAGTTGGAGATGTGGGACTTCCGCCATTGTTGGCTCGGGAAATTGTTCAGCTGATTGACCCATCGTCGGTAATGGATCTCCAGCTGGAGATACCGTGGGGCCAAGTACAATCCCCGAGATCATGGGGCAGCGGGTAGGCGAGACCGGACTGTTAGTGGCACTAGTCAGCCCTTTCAAGGGAGTCACCGAGGATTCGACTACTGATCCTGCACAGAAGCTTCCTACTCGTTGGACGTTGAAGTAGCGGTTTTGCGGATGGAGCTCATCACTCTTCGAGGCGGGTTAAACAAGTGGTTGCGCTAGATGGAGGTAATCCGTGAGATTTATGATATGGTGAATTTCAACCGGGAGTTTGATTGGGTGGATCAGGTTAGGTTAGTGGAGAAATGATTCTCCTAAAGTTGAGGGGGCATGTCCTCCAAGGTCTCGGAGGACCCCTTTATAAAACTATTCCATCAAGGATTGTAATAATGTTCTTCGCAAATGAATTTTGGATTTTTGGTGTGATGCTTATCATCATGTGATGCATCGTTTAACACACTCTACTTATAAATAGAAGAAGGGGCTGCTTTTTTCATCTTACGTGCTTTTAATTCCTAGATTTTTCTCTGGTTTTCTATTCTCCTCTCTTCCTTTGATTGGTTCTACTTTTGTCTCTCGAGATGACCCCCAAGCATTTGTCAGTCTTATTTGGCTTTGCGAAGTGAACTAGTCCTTCATCTCTGATAGAGAATGAATTGAAGGAGCTACGACGAATGTATGATCTTCAGAAGCTGCCTAGATCGACACAAGTGATGGATCATTTTGGAATAGTCTTATTCTTTTATCGAGATCATTTTAAATATGTTTTCTAATTGCTCATGTGCTACAAGCTCTAGAGTATCTTCAATACCTACGACGTAATTCCAGCTCAAGTGATGTTAAACTTCTTAGCACAATTATGACTTTTGTTCTTTTCTTTTGATGGGAGGATCTTGCGTGATCGATCGAACACTTAAAATACATCTTTTCTTTAAAGGTAGATAGGGAGGGCTATTTTATAATCTCAACGGACAAGGAACTCCACTTATTAAGAGTGGAGAATAAGATAAGGAAATGAAAGAAGAAGTTCTTGGCCGGTTCATGTTTTGGTGCCTGGGGAATCTGGACCGAGTCGTCAGGGTGTATGGTGTCCAAGCCAAGGTCTCTTCTAAAGAGCATGACCGTTTCCCTAGAGATGTTGACCGAATGTCATCTCTTAGTTTCTCAAAATACAATTGAGGTGACAACTACCGGTGTGTTGGTGGGTAAAATGACGTAGGGTCAATGGTGCCACACAGACATTGTAGAGGGGGGCTGAGTAAAGGCAGTGAATAAAAAGTTGGCCTCCAAGAGTAAAAAACAGAAGCATCTTTCAAAATCTGGTAATTTGTAGGAGACGAGGACCAGGCCTTTCATAGCATGTCCTCAAGACACCTTGTTTCTGCGACTTTTGATTGTGTTATTGTTCAAGACAAGGTAACTGGTAAGCTCACTGCTATTGCTCAAAAATATGATTCTCATTTTGTTGATTCAGGTGAATGCAATGAGAGGGAGTTGGTTTTTGAATGCACTTCGGATAGAACCGTGGTCACGGCTCATTCATCCTCTATAGCTAGTGCCCCGACCGACGTGCCACCAACTACTGTCGCCTCACCGGATTCTCAAATTGGAGGTCCTTTATTTATTTCCCTCTCTGATAGGACTTTGGGCTAGCCCCTCCTCCACATCTAATTCTTTGTTGGGTGAGTCTACTTCCTCCTCCAAAAGCAAGATGATGCACTCAAGACATTTGCAGGGGAAAGAGCCAATGATGGAAGAAGATTCCACTCCCCCCTCCCTCCTCCCTCATCCCTCCTTTGAAGGGAATGGAGGAGGCCTCTAAGTGGGAGTCTGTGTTCAATAGTGCCAGGAGGTTTTAAGAGGAGGGCAATAAGAGGTTCAACATTCTGGATAGATCTCTAAACTGGTACCCGCAGTTGAAAAACAACAAGGAGATGCCCTCGACACTGGTGGAATTTTTGTAGTCCCTAAGGTTCAGTCGTGCGCTGGAAAGCTTTAGTAGTCAATAAATTCTGTAGAATATGACCATGTAGCATTTAATGGCAGCACAGATTGCCTAGTTTCAGTGGATAGCCTTGATCGAGGTAGAGCAATTGTTGAAGGAAGCTTAAAAGAAGGAGGCCTTGCTGGAGGCCAACCAAAAGAGGCTTTATGATGATCGGGGACTCCAGCAAGTAGGTTTTTATGGATCTAAGAAGTTCAACCAGGAATCCCTTGGTACCATAGCTACCTTTGAGAAGAAGGTTGTTGAGCAGGAGAAGACAGTCACCTCAGCAGTCTTTAAATAAGAGCATGAGGATGGTTTGGAGGGCAAGTTCATGCGTTGTGTTGACCATGCCACCCAATGATACATTCATCACATCAAGATCGACCCCAAGTACTCTATCTGAGATGAGTTTTCTAACTTGATCCTCGACAAATCGAATGAAGCCTCAGAAGGAAAGGGCGGCCTTGATGACGGAGAGGAGTCGGCTGTCGATTGAATAACATATTTTTTTTCCTTTTTTTTCTTGCTTATACTGAAAATTTGTTAGCGTCATATGAAATAAACTCGTAATTCCTTACATATTAATGAAATGAAACTTTTTACCTTTTTTATTACTTTTGTTACTTGGGCATGTAAAATTTCTTGTTTTATCTAGGAATTTGGTCCTTAGAGTTTTTTTGCTCTTGGGTCAGCTCATGGATTCTCGAGAGTCGACCCATACTTTATGTCCTGGGCATTAACCTTTGTTCCTTCCGGGAGCTCACGATGTGTCGTCCAGTCTAGCGGGCATCAATCTTGGTCGGGCTTGACTCCTGGTCCAAATCTTCTAGCTACCTGAGAGTGGTCGCAAAGATTTTTCGAGAGGCTTTCACTATCCTTTTTACAGATCTTATCGCTAGAGTCCTTTTTAAGGATATTGTCGATATAGGATAGAGGGATATTCCTAGATAGGTCACTTATTTGGAGTTCATATTGGTTCACGACCAAGGGATATTCTAGTTTTCACTTGGTTCATAAGTTGAGCCAATTAGTCGTGTATTTCGGGCAATTGGCTTGTTGGTTGGTTCCCTTAGAACCAATGGACTTTTGGCATTTCATGTTGTCACTTATTCCTCTTGGGAACGTACCCCAGCCTTATTAAATCGTTTGGGTCATTATAATTTGTTGTAGCTTCTCTTAGAGCCTCCCAGAGAATTGCCCTAGGTTTGCCTGAGCGTGTGGGTCTGCACCCCTTCAGCGCCTGCCAAGTACAGATCTTGTCATAACTTGTGGTCCACTTAGGACTTTTGGGGGATCTCAGTTTCTCTCACAAATTTTGTCACTGATGAGCAAGGAAGAAACCTTGGATGCCCTAGCCCATAGGTCTTACGAGGATGTTTTTGCCAAAGAATGAATTTTTTCAACCATTCTGCGGTACAGCCGGCCAACCACTTTTTGACTGAACCTAGTTCTTCAAGTGTTGAGCTAGGGTTTGAAAATATACCAAGTTGGCTTAGTTATCCAAGTATCTAGAATGGTTCCTTGAATTTAATACTTCTTCGGATAAGGGATATTTTAAATACTATTCGACTATCACATCCTTTTTCAGGAAATCAACTTCAGAGATGTCTTACCAATAACTTAAGTTGTCCTCATCGGGTGGGCTTGCCACCTACTTTTTAAAAGGAGGGGCCTTATTTAGCATTGTTGAACCCCCCACTATTGATAAGGGGGGAGAGAGTTCTTAATCTCTTACCCTTTCATCATGCACGTAAGAGTTTTCCAGATGGGTTCACTTTTTGCTCGATTGAAGGAGGGGACGATTTTTTTAAGGGTATTGATGGATCTCCAAAGCCTATGCCTCCTTAGTTTCTTTTTTCCTTCAAGTCATGTGTCATAAAGAAGGATTTTCTCTTCTCTGAGTGTTGAATGTCACCCGGACCGAGGTGGTCACTCAATAGGAGATCATTCCCGTGGACGGATGTAGTTGGCTTTGTGGAATAGTGGAGGTGAGGCCACTTTTTTGAGTGGTCCATTCATTTCTTTGACTGTTTCTACCAGTTTTTTAAGGGTTTGTGAGACCCTGGAATCCAATGGTCCGGAGTAGGACATGACACCTTTGGCAGCAACAGTTTCTCCTCTCTCTATCTCCAACTGCTCCTTATTACGGACAAAGTTCAGAAGAGAGAAGGACACGAGTGAAGGCCCGCAAACCTTTTTTTTACTCAGATTGCATTCTTTTTTTGATTCATACTAGCAAGGCTCATGGATGCAAAAGAGGTTGGGTTGAGGTTGAGTGATGAGAACGTAGAACAAAGCCAAAATTCTTGGAGAGGTCAAGTCAACTGACTTCTCTTGAAATTTTTTATCGTGGGTTGCCTTTCGTANTTTTTTAGCTGTTGAAGAAGTTTAATTTTATTCTTAGTTGACACTAATTCTATTTTGAAAATCATAAGTGTGAAATTTAATTTAATAATTTATAAATTTAACGACTCATTTACAATTGAATATTTATTTAAAAAAAAACTTTAATAAATTTTAAAATTTTTATTATTAAATAAAAATTTTAGTTTGTGAAATAATAATTAGCTTTCTCTATTAGTGTTTGCTGAGATCCTCATTAGAATTATCTTAAACTCAAAGCACTTATATTATTTGAACGATACATGTATTTGTGTGAACCTCACATAGGCTAGTTCATCCTCTCTCACTTGAGACACATAATAAAACCAAAAAATATTAAAGGCTTGAAGAACCCCCTCCTTTTTGTTGCTTAGTTTGAATGAGCAAATTGATCAACATAAGGTTCAACACCAAGAATATCTCTCATCTAGAATAAAATAGTGAAAATTAAAAAAAAACAATTTCTTCTTGAAATCTTAATTACTTCAATAACGAGGTTTTAACACAAGTTGTGATTTGCCTAACAACTTTCCATATCAGCATAATTCTTTGTAGAATGTGAAAACTCGCTCATGGTTGCATCTACTTGCCCAATGCAAGGACATTATTGTCTTCTTTAGCTATGATTCTCACTTTCTTCTTGTTCTTCTTATCAGAAGATCCATCCACTCTTCAATTTTTTATAATTATCTCGACCACTTATTCCTCGTTCACCCCTTCAAACTAATTATTTAGATTGTTCATGGTTTTGCAAAAAACTAACACTCATAGAGAAGAATTACAGGAAAATAAATCTACTAACACGACTCATTTATATAGGAAATGGAAGAAATCAAAACAAAATGAAGGTTTCTTAAAGACATATTAGATTAAAAACCTAATAAATTTAATTTATTATTCGTTAGGAAGCATGCTTAAAAAGAAAAAAAGATATCGGAGAACTAAATATGCACATGCAAAACAAAAGAGGTCAAGTTAAATGCCCCATCAACCCATGAAATTGGTTCGCATGTTATATCAAATTAGATTCACTTAGGTGCCAACTTAGCAAGGTCCGGAGATGGTTCCTACAGCTCAATAATTCACCCTAGGCCAACAAATGCTTGTAACCTAGAAGTTTTACTAATACACAAATTGGGTCATATTTACAATTTATCTTGTTTATGTTAATTTAGTATGTCAACAATTCAATGTTTAGCATGCCTCATAGTTCTAGAGTGCAACATATAACATCACTAAGGCCAAAATGATCACTATAACACCACATCATTATCAAAAACTCAAGAAGCACTACATGAGGCATAACAATGTCACAATGGAGCATTACAATGCCACATATTTCGTGGGATATGCCATAGTGTCACTCAACTTTGTGCATTTATTATTATTATTATTATTATTATTATTATTATTATTATTATTATTATTATTATTTAGTGGCAGAGAAAATTCATAGCAGTATTGTGATTACTTAATTTCTTAATGTTGCACGGAAATCTAACACCCACATAGATAATTTAAAATAACAAGAGAAGACATTAGGATTTTCTATGTGAAAGCAAAGAAAAAGAAAAAAAAAAATAAAGGGGCCTAACCCAATCAAAGAATTTCACTATAAGTGTGTAAGTACAGAGGTAAAAATTGTTCTCACTAGGAGAGTGAGTTACTATTTCACTCCAGATACAACACTTGTCAGTATATTGTGTACAAAAAAATAAAGATTTTAGGAACAATATTTGTATTCTAACTATGGCAGTTATAAGCAATGGTTGTTGGTGGCCGGTGGTTAGAGGCGGCGAATATTGTCGGTGATCGACATCTACAGAGGTTAGAAGTTATCATGTGGCCTTTAATACGAGAATATTATATTACACCTTATTTTAAATACAATTTTTAAAAACAAGGGTTGCTGGAGGCAGGAGGTTGATTGTGGAAAGTAGGGATTGCAGACGACGGTCGATAGTGGCTGGTGGCTATGGAGTCCGGAAGTTATCGTCGGGACTTCAATCTAAAACATGCCTTGAAATTCCTTTTTTTTACTTATTCCATAAAGCGAAGAGAGGGGGTGTATTTATAGCCTCCGGGGTATGATTATTCTGGTCTTTTGGTGAATAACTTTCCCAACGACCTGATCGAACAATCCAAATTAATAATCCCTCTTAATAATGAGAGTATTTTTATAATAAAAGTATCTTAATGCCTCGTAATTGAGTAATCATGGGCTCTTTAGATTTCTCTAACCAAGACAGTCAATTTGACTATAAATATGTTAAATGTGGAATTCATTTGACAATAAACTGACGACCCAAAACATCCAAGTGTAATTCAATGGCTTAATTTGGGTTTGACTGGACCTAAATTAACCGAACTTTGGTATCATTGGGTCTGACTTGTCCAGACGGTTAGTTTAACTAAAAAAATGCTAAAAGTGGAGTCTTGAATGACCTTGAATTTGAATTTAGAATGCTCAATTATGTGTGTGTGTGTGTGTGTGTAACGATGCACTATCAAGGAGACAATTCTTATATATATATATATATATATATATTGATATGCCATCAACGAGACAAGTCATGGCACAGACCACGATGCGTCTTCTTTAGTAAAAGATGTTCAAACTTGACAAAAAGTTATCTAGAAGTACAATTTCAATAAATTTACAGCCAAATTGATCAGCACAATGAGACAAACCCAATGATACCAAGATTGGTTCAATCGGAGTCAAATCATGTCCGGATCAATTTGATTGTATGTTTACTAAAATCAGACTTCTTGATAACTTTTTTATCAAATTTTGAACATTTCTTGGTTAAAAGATTGTCTTGAGATCTATATCATGCCGTGAGATTCATGTCAAATGATGAAGATTTCTTAATGGCTTATCATAGATATATATATATATATATATATATATGTATATATNAATTTCAGCAGGGCCAATTATTTTGAAAGGCAACATCAAATTTCTCCACTAGTTATCTTTAAGCAGTGGCAGGAGAAGCTTTCCTCGTCTTATTTAGAGCTCCGTTTCCCGTCTAACAAATTGAAGCAACAACAAAAACCAATGCTGTAGAGAGAGAGAGAGATAGCAAGACATAGAGAGAGAGCAAGAGACAGAGAGAGATGGGAAGGAATCCGAGCTGTTCGAAGGAAGGGCTCAACAAGGGAGCATGGACTGCCGTCGAAGACAAGCTCTTGATTAAATACGTCAATGCTCATGGCGAAGGCAAATGGACGACGGTGCCCCATATAGCCGGTGAGACTTTCTAGTCTGAATCATATATAAATAAAAAAAATTACTAAGAATTAAAAATATATAAAAATATACCGTTGTTCCTTTAAGAAACTATATGTCTCTTACATATAAGATGACATATACAAATGCTTATTTTATTCTGTCATTTGAGAGAAGCATTACTCCGAATTGTCAGAATTCAATCAGAATATTATATATTCATCAAAAACTCCTTTTTTCTTACTCTTTTTTTCCAAATACAATGCGAGAATTTCATGCTGCACTAAGAATGCATTAAGAAAAAAATATGATTTAAAATCATAGTAATATCCACTTTCTGTATAAATAAAGTGAATAAAAAGCACTTTATTAAAAGCATTAAGCCCAATCCACAAGGTTGTTAGCGCAGGGATTAGCCTGAGAGTATTGTATGAATGTGTATTGCAGAAAGATTATGGTATCACTAAGTGTTATTTTTAAGGCTTAAAAATGTACAGATCAGTAAAGATAGTTATTTAAACATTTCTTCTATAGCAACTAGCTAGAGCCATTTACAGACAGAGCGCTATTCTCATGTTTTTCATGCATAAATTTGAAAAATCAGTGTTATAAACGTTTGTAAATATGAAGTTTTAGATGCCAGATAAATAAAGACATAAGAACTGTGTGCTATAAACGTAAATAATTTCCCAAAAATTTTTTATTACACTAACCATAACTAAATAAAATTAAACATATTGACAAAAATGTTGCCTTCATTCACACTTTTAAAACATGATTGATTACAAATGAACGTGGCCGTGCCACAGCAGCATAAATAATATTTTTTTTATAGCATAAATTTACACTCTTATAACCTTATAATCAAATTAATATTATACTCAAAACCTTAAACTCGTACCACCAACCTCTAAAATATATTATAGAAATTTATACATACATACCACCCAATCTCAATCTATTTACATACCTAAACACCTTAACAATACTTTTTTCTACACTTATATCATGCAAATCCTTCATATTACAACAAAATAATTAAAAAAAAAACACTTTCTTAACTCCTAAAATATAAAATATGCCTTCGCATGCATACAAAAGATGATACACATAGGACTTGTTTGGTCTGTATGTCCGTTTGGGGTAGCTTAGTTGGTGCGGTGACGTTTTGAAAATGCATCTGACCTGTTTTTTTAGACTGTGTTTGGCAGCTTATGCGTTTTCACACCACTGGCTGCGGTCCGACTTTTTCAAAAAAAAATAAAAATTTATAATAACTACCGCACCTAACTTATGAACAGATTATTTTTCATCAGCTTATCAGCAGATTATAGCTGCCCCAAACAAATATTCCTAATTTATTACATATATTTTTCACTTTTCAATTTAAAACATGTATTACTCCTTAACGAAAGAGGAAATATTTAAAAAACTAACATCATTGGGAATGAAACTGATGAACTAGGGCTGAAAAGGTCGGGAAAGAGCTGTCGTCTTCGATGGTTAAACTACCTGAGGCCAAACGTCAAACGTGGGAACTTTTCTGAGGAGGAAATCGACCTCATAATCAGGCTGCATAAACTGCNCATACAAAAGATGATAAACATAGCACTTGCTTGGTCTGTATGTCCGTTTGGGGCAGCTTAGTTGGTGCGGTGGTGTTTTGGAAGCGCACCTGACCTGTTTGGTTAGACTGTGTTTTGACAGCTTATGCGTTTTCACACCAGGCTGCGGTCCGACTTTTCCAAAAAAATAAAAATTTGTAATAGCTACCACACCTAGCTTATCAACAGATTATTTTTAATCAGCTTATCAGCAGATCATTCAATAATCTGCAGCTGCCCCAAACAAATATTCCTAATTATTACATATATTTTTCCCTTTTCAATTCAAAACATGTATTGCTCTTTAACAAAAGACTAACATTTAAAAAACTAACATCATTGGGAATGAAATTGATGAACTAGGGCTGAAAAGGTCGGGCAAGAGCTGTCGTCTTCGATGGTTAAACTACTTGAGGCCAAACGTCAAACGTGGGAACTTTTCTGAGGAGGAAATCGACCTCATAATCAGGCTGCATAAACTGCTCGGCAATAGGTTCGCTTTCTGATTGCCCTTATTTTACGTACTTGTAAGTCAGCAAAAGCATCTATTGCTCTCATATATGGCATATATATACCTAATGCGTACTTAATTGTAGTTGTCCTTTTGGGTTGAATTTTTTAATTGGTATATTCCTGTTGATTAGGACTGACTTATTGCTCCAGCGCCACAAGTGATCCTTGTTGTCTTCCTATGTGATTCATGTGCGTCTATGTTGCACAGAAATAGAGACGTTGACGCCATATAATAACAATATTGATTCTCTTATATGATAAAATATTATACTGTTATGAATGGAATAACGTAATAAGAAAATAAAAATAACTGCGACCCTCCGTTTCTGCATCATTGAATATATGTAACATTCTCTTTAATGTGGTGTTGGACTGTAAAAATTCAAGGAGCTTAGCTATAGTTTTAAGTTTTAATAACAGTAAAAATCTATTATTTCTATGTAGGATTAAAGTGTATACTCTAACATCCCTCTCTCTCTCTCTCTCTCT
>JXCR01139232.1:39074-65190 GCA_002079205.1 Phalaenopsis hybrid cultivar
TATATATATATATATATATATATATATATATTGAAGACATAAACTATATTATTCATGTTTATGCCAGTCAAATATTTTATATAACAAAAGAAATATCACAGTTTTAATTTTTTTAAAGTGAAATAGGCATTTTTGAGTTTAAGGTAAGGTGAGATATATATGTTAAACTTAAAGTTTAGGTGTTAGATATGTAAATATATAGGAATTGAGTGATATGTGCTTAAATCACCCTAACTGATAAGTAAAGTTGGCCGGAGCTTAATGTTCACACGTGCACAAACACACACACTTTAGTTTTGCATTTTCCAAAAGTAAGTATATATTACATAAAAATGTTGTTTTTTTTTTAGAAAATTGAATGAATTTAATTATTTTAATGTTAAAAATGTAAAAATTATTTTAATTTTTGATTGATTTTAATTTTATTTCTATAAATTAGTTTCTATTTTTAGTTATTATATATATTGTGCTATAAGTCAATATCGAGCATCTTAGTTCGTATTTTCATGAGCTATAAATGAAATTTCTTTTTTATTTAATTTGTTAATTATTTTTTTAAAATATTTTAATTACTTGAAAATGTTAAAGTAGTTTAATTTTAAATTAATTTTTCAGTATATTTTTTATAATTATACTAGTTTTTTGAGTCACTTATAATTTAGTATTTTACCAGATTAAATAAAATAATTAATTTAGATCTCTTATACATTTTAAAATATATTATTATTAGATAGTATTATAAATAAAAATATGTGTAGCATATGCATTTAAATAAATTCACAAGTGCTGACTAAGAAAATATTAATTGAGCTCAAAATTTATATTAATATTTATTTTAATTATTTAATAAATAAATCAAATACAATTTTTTTTTAATGCATCCAACAAGTTATTCAGAAACTGCTCACAAACAGCAAGCTTTTTTAATGGCTCTAATCATTTGTTTGAAAAATTTAAGGTGCCCAGCGGGTGCACGTATACTATGAAATATTAATGCAACATAAATACATATATACATAGTAGAAAAATTAAATAAAATTTTAAAATAGGTTAAAAATGATTTGAGTCACGAGCCTACCAAGCCTACAGGCGTACTGGCTGACGTACTTAATCAACGTGGATGGGCCCCCTGTGCCTGCAGGCATTGATTGCTTTTACTATAAATCCCGTGCGAAGTCAAGCATATAAGGCAGGTGCGAATTTTTTGAAAGGTAAAAAAGGTACAAATTACTATGTTTTCTCCTTACACTTGGGACCACTAAATTTCTATTTACTGTTTATAAGTGATGAAAATGAAGCTTGGTTTGAAGATGAATATTGTTGAAGGGAGTTTGAGTGATTATATCTCACAGTTAGATTTTATTTTTTTTATTTACATTATCAAACTTTCTCATGTCATATAAAAATGCCATCATTTTAATTTTTAAAGAATGAAATGAGTTACCATGCAAGCTAAGGTTGTATAAATGTAAAAATTGAAGTTTAGGGGTTAGACATGTAAATAGGAAGGAATTGGAGGTGTCCATGTAAATATTCCTATAAATTATTTCTTATTGTTATTTGTTGGATACTAAATTGCTCTTTGTGACTCACGTTTCGAGAGTTAGAGCCGAGTGATGGAGAGAAAGGAAAAGAGAGAGTAGAATAAGCCTGTAATTTCTGTAGAAAGAATAGAGGAGAGGTCTCTTTATTCGTGTTTTTGCCCCTTCCTATAAATGTGTGTTTTTTACAATTATAGAAAGGAGGGAGCGATTATGAAAATCGTTCTTAATGTCGATTTTCTTAATGTCATTAAGACTTTAATTGATTGTATAAATTTTATGTCATATTTGCATTATAATTTGAATTTCAACATTGGCGGTAATTGACTGGTCGGCTAACTTGAAGTTAGTTGACTGAGGCGACCGACCGAACGGTGTTTTTGCTCTCTCAAGTATGTGTTGGTCAGTCGAGATGTTCAGTTGCATGGAGATCTGGCTCAGTGTAATTTGACACAGTCGACCAAACTGACCAATTGTGAGGTGGTCGTTCGGTCTAGACACGAGGTTGGCCAATTGAACGTGATCATTCGACTTTTATTATTGAGTAAGTTGTGGCTCAATTTCCATTCGTCTCGAGTCTTATAGGGCTCGTGTATCGCCTGCGTGGTTGGTTCATCGCCTTGGCAGAATCACCCAAACTTGTAAAGTCTTAGGCGTATCTTGTTGCGGCTTATGCAGGATATCCGATGAGATTGGTTGTCAGGATGACTTAAACCTCACTTTCGGTGGGTCTTGCCGCTACCGCGTGGAGACCCATCTCTAGAGCTCGAACCTATCCCAGATTTAGCGATGCGACTTCATGCTCGGTCATGAATCGCTTGTTGGTTTATTGCCTCGAGAGGAGGTTATTTAATCTCGGTCACTCATTCACTTTAAGATTTGTGCCAGTATTTTTGGTGTATTTATATTAGTTCCTGGAGTTTTCATGTTTCTTGATAGCGTCAAATACAATAAGAACAAGAAAATTATTAAACAATCAATAGCAATAAATTTGTGAATTGATTGAACACATGACTTCCATTAGAATTATGTGCCTCATGTGCTTTATAAATAGATTTGAACTTAGACTTGTATCATTTGTCGTTAGTTTCTCTTTTTACAGGTGAGGTGTGCTATGGCTGATAAATCGAATCGAATTGTCATGGATCCTAAGAGGCTTGCTAGGGCCGGGTTTCAGATTCCCTATTCTTTTAAGAAGAAGAAAGTGGTGATGAAGGAAAAATGGGCAAGGCACGAATCTAGCCTGGTCGACGTAGTCGACTCATTTGACAATGTGGAAAGCCAGTCATTGAAGAGGCTTCACCGAGGGGCCTTGGAGTTTGGTTTGGGTGTGCGTGTTGAGGGGGAAGCGGCTGTCACGATCCTTCTATAGTCACTATCGCATGAAATTGGTTACCCTTCAGTGCCAGAGGAAGAGGAGGCCTTTAAGAATGTCTCCTCCATGGAGAGATTTATGGATGAATTGGCCATATCGAAGGAATACCGGGACATTGAGTTGTCGAAGAATGCTATCAAGTCTGCTCTAGCATGGTGGATGTTATGCAAGTTGGAGATGTGGAATTTCCGTCATTGTTGGCTCTGGAAATTGTTTAGTTGATTGACCCATCGTCGGTAATAGATCTCCAGCTGGAGGTACTGTGGGGGCAAGTGCAATCCCCCGAGATCATGGAGCAGCGGGTAGGCGAGACTGGACTGTTATTGCCGCTAGTCAGCCCTTTCAAGGGAGACACGGAGGATTCAACTACGGATCCTGCACAAAAGTTGTCTACTCGTTGAACGTTGAAGTTGTGGTTCTGCGGATGGAGCTCATCACTCTTCGAGGCGGGATAAACAAGTGGTTGCGCTAGATGGAGATAATCCATGAGATTTTTGATATGGTGAATTTCAATCGGGAGTTTGATCGGGTGGATCAGGTTAGGTTAGTGGAGAAATGATTCTCCTAAAGTTGAGGGGGCATATCCTCCAAGGTCTCGGAGGACCCCTTTATAAAACTATTCCATCAAGGTCTGTAATAATGTTCTTCTCAAATGAATTTTGGATTTTTGGTGTAATGCTTATCATCATGTGATTCATCACTTAACGCACAATACTTATAAATAGAAGAAGGGACTGCTTCTTTTCATCTTACGTGCTTTTAATTCCTTCATTTTTCTCTAGTTTTCTATTCTCCTCTCATCCTTCGATTGGTTCTACTCTTGTCTCTCGAGATGGCCCCTAAACATTCGTCAGTCTTATTTAGCTTTGTGAAGTGAACTGGCCCTTCATCTCTGATAGATAATGAATTTAAGGAGCTACGGCGAATGTATGTTCTTGAAGAGATCATAGATCTGCCTAAATCAACACAAGCGATGGATCCTTTGGGAATAGTCCTAGTTTTTTATCGAGATCAGTTTAAATATGTTTTATGATTGCTCATGTGCTACGAGCTCTAGAGTATCTTCAATACCTACGACGTAATTCCAGCTCAAGTGATGTTAAACTTCATAGCCGAAAATTATGACTTTCGTTCTTTTCTTTCGGTGGGAGGATCTTGCTGACCGCGACTTTATATATGCTTAAAAATATAAGTATTTAATACTACTGCTAAAAGATTTAATTCCTCAACAACTGTACCANTTATGTGATATTTAATATATAAGAAAGCATCCTTCTCCTTGTCAATTATAATGAATGGATAAAGTGAATTAGTTCAAATTATATTGTGTCTAATAGAAGCATACATATTTTTTACCCTTTGGTCCAGGCATAAAGAACATTGACTAATCCTACGTTTGTTTACNCGATATTTAATATATAAGAAAGCATCCTTCTCCTTGTCAAGAAATCAAAGTGAATGGATAAAATAAATTAGTTCAATTTATATTGTGTCAAAATGGAGCATACCTATTGTTTACCCTTTGGTCCAGGCATAAAGAAGATTGACTAATCCTACGCTTGTTTACTGAATCTGCGGCTAGGTTGAGAGGATACCGGCTCTTACTTCGGAGCTCCCACATTCCCCTCACCTGAGGGCTAACATCTACACTTCAGCACCNGCGTCCTTCTTTTTGTCAAGAAATTATAATGAATGTATAAAGTGAGTCAGTTTAAATTATATTGTGCCAAATAGGAGCATACCTATTCTTTACCCTTTGGTCCAGACATAAAGAACATTGACTAATTCTACGCTTGTTTACTGAATCTGCGACTAGGCTGGGAGGATACCGGCTCTCACTTCGGAGCTCCCACGTTTCCCTCACCCGAGGGCTAACATCTACACTTCAGCACCCAAACGACAGGACCGAGTTGGGGACTTTAGTCTGTCACTCTGAAATCTCCAATTCTATACCTGATAATATTATTTCCTTATTTATTTGTACCCAACTTCCAAGGGCTTTGATCTCTTTGAATCTTCGATGTAATCTTCACTTTAGTTGTAAAACTCAACATATTTTAACAAATCAATTGGGCAGATTTGAAAGTAAATTAAGATCGAAGTGAAAAGATCATCACAATTTCTCAAACATTTTCATGGCTTCAGTAAATTAAGATCGAAGTGAAAAGATCATCACAATTTCTTAAACATTTTCATGACTTCACCATTCACTTTAGTTGTAAAACTCAACATATTTTAACAAATCAATTGGGCCAGATTGAAAGTATAAGATCAAAGTGAAAAGATCATCACAATTTCTTAAACATTTTCATGACTTCACTAATTCAAGTCACAATTTCACAAATCTCGAGACAAAGAGAAAGACAGAGAAAACTACTCAAATCTCATGAGGAAAACACACCAAAACTCAGAATTTATATATAAAATCAAAGTCATACAAACTACAGTAAGTAAATAACTTATCTCTACTTTCTCCCCAAGAAAACTCCTCGAAGCTCCTCTGAATCTTTTCCTTTCATTATAGCACACAGAATTCCTCTTCGAAACAGCAAGGAAGAAGAAATCTCTCACTTTCCCTCCACTCTTACAATCTCTCAAGGAATTCCTCACAATTTTTACACACTATTGGAACCTTTCTAACCTCCAGGAGCTCTCTAGAACTTCCAGGCTCCCTCAATTTTAGGCCAAAATTATCTTTTAAAGTTGTGGATGAACTTTCCCAAGAGTTGCCTAAGCATCCCTTCAAAATTTCGTTTTATCCAAAGCCTGATTGGGCATAACTGTCGAGCTCGCCGTCAGCGGCCTCGAGGACGTCGTCGGCCTTCTTAATGAATTAACTCTAGAGTCTTGGGAAAATCTCGCCTTCGGTGCCCTAGTTCAATTCTTCACATTTTGGTCCTTTTCGCTCCAAATTCGCTCTTTTTTGCATCTTTTTGCTCCAATGACCCTAATTCATCATTCTTGCAACAAAACATCAAAAATACCTTTCTTTAAAGTGCAATATCATAAAAAATAGTATAAAATAGATATGAAAATCTCAACATATTTTCCTCTGGTCACTTGCGTGATCGATTGAACACTTAAAATACTTCTTTTCATTAAAGGTAGATAGGGAGGACTATTTTATATTCTCAACGGATGAGGAACTCCACTTATTAAGAGTGGAGAATAAGATAAAGAAATGAAATAAGAAGATCTTGGCCGGTTCTTGTTCTAGTGCTTGGGGAATCTGGACCGAGTCGTCAGGGTGTATGGTGTCAAAGCCAAGGTCTCTTCTGAAGAGCATGACCGTTTCCCTAGAGATGTTGACTGACCGTCATCTCTTAGTTTCTCAAAATACAGTTGAGGTGACAGCTACCGGTGTGTTGGTGAGTAAAATGACGTAGGGTCAATGGTGCCACACAAACATTGTAGAGGAGGTCTGAGTAAAGGCGGTGAATGAAAAGTTGGCCTCCAAGAGTCAGAAATAGAAGCATCTTTCAAAATCAGGTAATCTGTTGGAGACGAGGACCAGGCCTTTCATAGCATGTCCTCGAGATACCTTGTTTCTGTGACTTTTGATAGTGTTGTTGTTCAAGACAAGGTGACTGGTAAGCTCACTGCTATTGCTAAAAAATATGATTCTTATTTTGTTGATTCAGGTGAATGCAATGAGAGGGAGTTGGCTTTTGAATGTACTTCGGATAGAACCTTGGTCACAACTCATTCATCCTCTATAGCTAGTGCCCCGAGCGGTGTGCCACGGACTACTGTCGCCTCATCGAATTCTTAGATCGGAGGTCCTTTATTTGTTTCCCTATCTGATAGGACTTTGGGCTAGCCCCTCCTCCACATCTAATTCTTTGTCGAGAGAGTCTACTTTCTCCTCCAAAAGTAAGATGACACACTCAAGACTTTTGCAGGGGAAAGAGCCAATGATGGAAGAAGACATTCTACTCCCCCTTCCCTCCTCCCTCCTTTGAAGGGAATGCAGCAGGCCTCTAAGTGGGAGTCTGTGTTCAAGAGTGTTAGGAGGTTATAAGGGGAGGGAAGCAAGAGGTTCAATATTATGTATAGATCTCTAAACTAGTACCCGCAGTTGAAAAACAACATGGAGATCTCCTCAACACTGGTGGATTTTTTGTAGTCCCTAAGGTTCAGTCGTGCACTAGAGAACTTTAGTAGCCAATAATTTCTCCAGAATGTGGCCATGTAGCATTTAATGGCAGAACATATTCCCTAGTTTCAGTGGCTAGCCTTGATCAAGGTAGAGCAATCGTTGAAGGAAGCTTAAAAGTAGGAGACCTTGTTGGAGGCCAACAAAAAGAGGCTTTATGATGACCGGGGACTTCTGCAAGTAAGGTTTTATGGATCTAAGAAGTTCAACTAGGAATCCCTTGGTACCATAGCTACCTTTGAGAAGAAGGTTGCTGAGCAGGAGAAGACAGTCACCTCGCTAGTCTTTAAAGAGGAGCATGAGGATGGTTTGGAGGGCAAGTTTAGGTGTTGTGTGGACCATGCCACCCAACGATACATTCATCACATCATGATCAACCCCAAGTACTCTATCTGAGATGAGTTCTCTAACTTGATCCTTGAAAAATCAAATTAAGCCCCAGAAGGAAAGGGCAACCTTGATGACGGGGAGGAGTCGGCTGCCGATTGAATAACATCCTTTTTTTTCCTTTTTTTTCTTGCTTATATTGAAAGTTTGTTAGCGTCATATGAAATAGACTTGTAATTCCTCACATATTAATGAAATGAAACTTTTAACCTTTTTTTATTACTTCTGTTTCTTGGGCATGTAAAAATTTCTTATTTTATCTAGGAATTTGGTTCATAGAGTTGTTTGCTCTTGGGTCAGCTCATGGATTCTCGAGAGTCGACATATACTTTATGTTCTGAGCATTAACCTTTGTTCCTTTTGAGAGCTCACGACGCATCATCCAGTCTAGCGGGCATCAGTCTTGGCCAGACTTGACTCTTGGTCTAAATCTTGTAGCTACATGTGAGTGGTCGCCAAGATTTTTGGAGAGGCTTTCACTATCCTTTTTATGGATCTTGTCCCTAGAGTCCTTTTTACGGATATTGTCGCTATCGGATAGAGGGATACTCCTAGATAGGTCGCTTATTCGGACTTCATATCGGTTCACGACCAAGGGATATTCTAGTTTTCACTTGGTTCATAAGTTGAGCCAATCAACCATGTATTTCAGACAATTGGCTTGTTGCTTGGTTCCCTTAGAACCAGTGGACTTTTGGCCTTTCATGTTGTCACTTAGTCCTCTTGGGAACGTACCCTGGCCTTACCAAATAGTTTGGGGAATTAGAATTTTTTTTAGCTTCTCTTAGAGCCTCCTAGAGACTTGCCCTAAGTTTGCCTGAACGTGTGGGTCTTCACCTCTTCAGCGCCTGCCAGGTACAGATCTTGTCATCACTTGTGGTCCACTTAGGACTTTTGGGGGATCTCAATTGCTTTCACAAATTTTTTCACTGATAAGCAAGATAAACACCTTGGATCCCCTAGCTCATAGGTCTTACGAGGATGTTTTTGCCAAAGGATGAATTTTTTCAATCATTCTGCGGTACAGCCCGCCGGCCACTTTTTGACCGTCCCTAGTTCCCCAAGTGTCGGGCTAGGGTTTGAAAACATACCAAGTTGGCTTAGTTCTCTAAGTAACTTGAATGGTCTCGTTAGTTTAATACTTCTTCGTATAAGGGATACTTTAAATATTATTCAACTATCACATCATTTTTCAGGAATTCAACTTCAAAGATGTCTTACCAATAACTTAAGTTGTCCTAATTGGTTGGGCTTACCACCTGCTTTTTAAAAGGAGGTTCCTTATTTAGCGTTGTTGAACACCCCCCCCCCACTATTGATAAGGGGGAGGAAGTTCTTAATCTTTTACCCTTTCATCATTCGCGTAAGAGTTCTCTAGATGGGTCCACTTTTTGCTTGACCGAAGGAGGGGACTATTTTTTTTATGGGTATTGATGGATCTCCAAGGCCTACGCCTCCTTAGTTTTTATTTTCTTCAATTCATGTGTCATAAAGAAGGATTTTCTCTTCGTTGAGTGTTGAACGTCACCCGGACCGATTTGGACACCCAATAGGAGATCATTCTTGTGGATGGATGTAGTGGGCTTTGTGGAATAGTGGAGGTGAGGCCACTTTTTCGAGTTGTCCATACATTTCTTCGACTTTTTCTACCATTTGTTTAAAGGTTTGTGAGACTCTAGAATCCAATGGTCCGGAGTAGGACATGACAACTTCGGTAGCAACAGTTTCTCCTCTCTCTATCTCTGACTGCTCGTTATTACAGACAAAGTTCGGAAGAGAGAAGGACATGAGTGAAGGCCCCCAAACCTTTTTTTGCTCAGATTGCATTCTTCTTTTGATTTGTACTGGCGACGCTCATGGATGCCAAAGAGGTTGGGTTGAGGTTGAGTGATGAGAACGTAGAACGAAGCCAAAATTCTTGGAGAGGTCAAGTCAACTGACTTCTCTTGAAATTTTTTATCGTGGGTTGCCTTTCGTAGTGGATGTGTGGTCTGTGGGTGAAGAATGGGTCCAACATATTTCCTGTGAGGTTCACATCAGCCCGAAAATGGGTTTCCTAGAGAGATAAACTTGTAGTTTTCTCACCTCGCAGACCCTGATGACCAAAATTTCTTCTCATTTTCCATTATTAGGAAAGCAACAAAAACACCACTTGCAAATGAATGAGGCTGCATCCATCTAGAATGAAATGATAAGAAAAAATTTTTCCATTGAATATAAAATCAAGCTATTTCTTAAAACTGCCAAAATAACACATATATAAAAGTTCCATAATAAAAATGACCTAAATAGAAATAAATTAAAAGGAAAAAAAGTTGAAATGAAATAAATCTCTTGCAATAAAAAATGGATGTCTTTGTTGGGCCAACTATTACGAGACTTCTTACGACTCCATGGGAATGAGCTATTGTCGAAGTTTTCATGCACCGTGTCACTCTCCCATCTCTAGAAGGATCTAGATCCTATTTTCAAATATTCTTTCCATTAAACCACTTAAAAAGATTTTCAAAGCTAAGTTTTATTATTCTTGTTTGACCACCAATCTAATTCTGCATACTTAAATTGAAGTGGAACCTAGTACTCAATTTAATACATAGGGTCTTCTAGAAATAGTTCAAAAACTTCTCATCTGTGTTTGAAAAGATGACTCTTCAAACTCATCGTCTACTTGAACAACAAATGCTAGTCCTACATGACTTCTCTTAGGGGTTGCAAAAACTTAGTTTCTAAAATCACATCCTCAAATTTTGTATGAAAATCCATTATCTTGAACTCCTTTGAAAGCAATAAAAAAATGCATTTCCTAATTTTGGTGAATTATCATGTGTTTTTATTGCCATCGTAAAATGTACGTCAATCATATTGTCATAGTTTGGTCAAAAGAATGTGACATACATCACATCAAATTTGTTCTTGCATCGTATCTCTAATTGAAAATCCCATCAAAAACGTCATATTAATATTGATTTTATTCTTATTCTTTAACCATATATAAAAAAAAAAACTAAGAATGTTTATGTGTGTTAGGTTCAATTTGTTCATCATCTATGTAGATGTCATATTTATACAAATGTCTTCATCTATAATGAGTTTGTACACTTTTACCTTTATGGTGCAACGGGAATGAAACATGTAGTGGAAAATCACCACTCATGGGCTCAATCTTAAAACCATATTAGATTATGAGCATGACTCCATCATTGCCTAAAAACTAGTACTCATATCGTCCTCACCTACTTCATATCTCTTGTGTCTTTATCAAAAATTTTCACTGCTCTTTGCTCAGGGAAAGAGAAAACCCTCATGTTTGAGATTTTAGATGCAATCTACCTAAAGCTGTAGCACTCAGAGAACTTTATGTCTGGGATGGATGTAGGATTTTTGGTGTTCTATAGCTTTTATCCACAGTGAACTTTTTTTTTTATGAGGAGTCAGCGTGGCTGCTCCACTTAGTGTTCTACCACTGCCTAGTCCTAGGGTTAAATGATGTTTGTGCGGCATGGTGGTCACCTAGTGATGTTATTTCTCCACTTTCAGTGTTAAAGTTCTAATATTAAGTAGGGACCAGTACAACAACATCATATTATTAATAGACGACATCAATCCTCCAAGATGCCTTACCATTGTATGCTTCTATGGTTCCACCAACTTACATTTATGCATGAGCTGATCAAATTGATTAGTTGTTCACTCATTCACTAAAGAATCTCTCTAGTGTAGGTTATGAAGTTTCATGAACATATCTCGTCGCTAATACAAGAAATTATATTTGCATCGTATCTCCATTTTCATTTTAGATTGTATGATGATATTAATTTTTTTTCTTTTCAGTGACAAATATGCTTCAAGTTCTCCAACTATGGAATCGTTCTTCCTAAGATTGATTGCTACCAATTTGACTCTTTTGCATTGGGGTACATCTTTGTATTGAAATTTTTTTCCACTATTTGGAACCACTAAATGAACTCATTTGAATTTACGCAACCATCATAATTTGATAAACTCATTATTGCTTCCTTGTCCTAGCTTCTCCTCTAGTAATTCAAAACAAGTTTGTGCGACATCGGCTCCTCATTGCTCGAAGTTTCTTGATGTAAAGGATTCATTTCCTCTTCTCAATTCAGCGAGTCAGCATTTTAGCTATGGGTGATCTCATTGGGTTGTCTCTTTTCAAAGGCGACAAGCCTCTATTGTAATTGGAGTATTTTTGCTTCATATGTGTTCTCCTAAACACATCATTAAGAGTTTTCCGCAGAAGAAATGACATATTTTCTCGTACCTAGGGTATCCGGAGTGCAAGTTTGTAGATCAATGGCTCAAATACTAGATGATATTATTTTAGTGCTTCTAAAATGTGTGTCATAACACAATAAGGGGGTATATAAGTTGTGGGATCGATAATGAAAGTTGGAGGAATGATATTGATTAAAATCTAATGTGATAAGCAGTTGTATAATGACGTGAAAGTAAAAAATAGCAATTTTCTATTTTTGAACAATAGTTGGCAGTATGTTCGACGATGAAGAAGGTGAAATTTGTTGTTGCGCGGTAGATTCAAGCAGTTTAGTGGTTGTTGAGACAAAAAAAAATAGTCGAATGTCAAAACAATGAGATATTTGCGACGAGGAGAATTCACTTCATATTCTTGGGCAAGCTAAGAACACATCACTTTTAAAAAAAAGATGTGCTAGAGAGAAAAATCAGAGAAAATATCATTTCTCAAAGGCAGCAAGCCTTTGTTGCAGTTGGAGAATTTTTCATTGCATATTCTCCATAGTGATCTCTTGAACACCTAATTGAGTGTCTCTTCTTGCTGACATAGTGTACATTTATCCTAAATTGAATTTTTGTAGGTGTAGGGTTTTATATTAAATGTTAGTCAAGGCTTAGAACTTTGATGGCAGGTGTCGAGGTAAATTTTTGGTCTAGATAGAAATTTTGGCTTTAGAAAATTTAGGGCAATGGTTAGGATTAGAGCTAAGTGTGTGATGCGAGATAGATTTTTGTTTTATTAGGTTTGGTTAGGAGGAGTTATGGTTTAGAGGAAGGAAGACAAATCATTTAAAAATTATTGTGTTCGTCCAACTTTCATGCTAGATAACAACTTTATATGGCTCCTATATATGTGACGGAGCACAAGAAATGGGCAGGTAAGTTGTGGGATGGGTAGAGAAAGCGAGAGGAATGAAGTCGGATGACATCAGACTTGAACGACGCTTGGACAGTGATCTAAAAGCAAAAAAATAGTAGTTTTCTATGGAGAAAGAGTAGTTGGCAATATATTTGAAGACAACAGAAGAAAAATCTATATTTGGACAGAAGAATTGAGTAATTCTACTATTGTCCATATTGAAAATAATGATCAAATGGTGAAACATCAAGGTATGGGAGGCGAGAATGATTCACAACCAATTTTTGGGCAAGCTATAGGCACATCACATGCAAGAGGAGGAGCCAACGTCACTCGAGAGAGCAAAAATAAGAGAAAAGATCTCTATATTACATAAAATCAAGCTAATCTCTAAAACAGCTAGAATACCATATAAATAAAAATTCCTTAACTGAAAATAACTTTATCATAAATAGAGAAATAGAAAAAAAAATGAAAATCAAAGAAATATGTTGAAATTGAGAAAAAAATGATGAGCAACTCTATTTAGCCCATGAAATCGGAACTTCATGCGATCTCTTGAATATGCAGGAGTATAGATTTTCTCACACTACGTTGTTATGCTTCTTCTAAAAGGAGAAAATTGGGTAACCCAATGTCAGTATATGATTATATATAATCCAATCATCCTTCTTCTGGAAGAAGGGAGTACGGAAATAGGGAACCAATGAAAATTCAAATACAATCAACTCGTTTCCTTTCTTGAGATTAGGAAGAATTAAATAACTTAGGTCAAAGAGCAAGTGGATTTGATGAGGATGGTTGATATTCTAGTATGAAGTATATATTATATTACTGAACTCTAATGGGCAAATGGAGATATTCAAAATAATCCCTCTAATCGTAGGAAAAAATTGGAGTCCAATAGTTTACAGGGAATGTCAGATAAAAGAAACCAAAGACAATTTGTTGGCTCTGTAGGTGGCAATTAATGGTATGGAATTCTCATCATCTAATGCCCATTGCTTTTATATGCCTCTTATAAGATAAACAGACTCTACTTGTAGACTTAATAAAAGGCATTTAAACACTTTTTACCAAAAAAAAATTATTTTGATTTGAGCATTGGCGAGTCCACATCATGCCATTCATTTACCAAGCATTTAATAGTATTGATGGACTCATATGATCTAAGTGTTTGATTTGTGTTCTAACGTCATCCATTATTACAATGTCGTCAATAAATGAGCAGAGTGTATCATTTCAAAGCTCCTAACATAATGGATCCAACAAATATCATAGTTTAAAATTTTAATTGATTGATTAACATAAACAACTAAAATATGGCGCAAGAATCAATTTTTAGGTTTTTAGAAAAAGACAATATTGATATGTTATTTTATGTCAAAATATTCATCTCTTTAATAATTATTCAATGATTCAAATAGCTAATAATTCAAACTTTATGAGGATTATCAAAATTCTAAAAACTCTACATCTAAATGGAAGAATTATGGGAAATCCAATGAGCTCTGAGACAATCAGATGCTATGGATTATATTTGTATGGATAGAGCAATAATGGGGACCCATCACCAAATCTTACCTACCAAAGTGAACCCTCCCTCCTTCCCTCAACTTAATCGATCAATTTCGTACATGTTGAGTAGATCTAGCTCAAAGAAAGCTCAAATCAGGACATTTTTAGAGTTAAAAGTACTATTATGAAAAGTTGCTTATCTTGATTATAAATTTATAAAGTCCCTTTTACCATTCAAATAAATTTTGAATGTTGCCATTCAACTTTTGAGTGCATTGAAACATCACAATTTACTTTAAAAAAATGTTTTTGAATGCATTACTCGTTAAAATCCCAACTGAAAATCAAAATATAATAACTTTGTATTCACAAACAAAAAAAGAAAACCAATTTTTTTTTCAAAAAGAGCAAATTAAACAAGCCATAGGTACCACTCAAACAAGCCATCACCAAAAAAACTCAGCACAAAGTTTCTAATCCGATCCGTCTGATGAATTTATAGATGGTCTCTGATTGCTGGGAGGATTCCAGGGAGAACTGACAACGAAATAAAGAATTACTGGAACACAACCTTGGCGAAGAAGACAACCTCACAGCTTCCATCACAAAAGCCACCAGCTTCAAATCAAGCACTGCCATCCCCATCATCTTCTCCATCACCTCAATCTACAAACAACAAAACTTTGAATCGACCCAAGGCCCTAAGGTGCAGCCAATTGGGTTTTCTAGTAGGAGAACCTAATGCAACAGTGGCTTCTGGGTTGCCTAATCAGAACACCAAAGCGAGCACCATTGCTGAAGAAGAACTGCTTCAGGAGGAGGAGGAGAATGTACTCTGGAACTGCAGGTTTGATGATGATAATGCAGTGTTTGCTGATGAGGATTTGATGGAGTTCAACGGAATGCAGGATTTTGAGAGCTGGATGCTGAATGATGATGGTTGTTACCTTCCTGATGATGAGAACATAAATTGGCTAACTTCTTTGTTTGATATGGAAGGGGAGCTGTTGAAACAGTTCTAAGTTGTTACATATATTTTATGGATGGGATATGTAAACTATTAGGAGGGGAGGACTGGTGGAAAGGAACAAGGGAGATTTATTTGTCGTCTAGATATCTGGATGATGTCCTGGATCACACCACGCCTTGTGTATAGCAACGTGGTGCGATCCACGCCTTCGCTCAAACATATAATGTCCGGACATTATATTTATTCTGGTAATCGTGTTATTTAATTTATCATGTTGTTTCATGTGTATGATTTTCAAATTTAAATTAATTGTCTTTTGAAAATTTATATTATTACTTGGGTTTTTTTTTCTTTTTGTGGGCTTGGTGAGTGCTAGAAATCCGTTTAATCACTAAGTTATTAAAAATGCATTTTAATCATAAGCCCATATTTTTTTAAATATTTAAAATATAAACAAGTTTAATTCAATCACTTCATCAAAAAGTTTTAATCTATGTTATGATCTTCTTAGGAATGGTATTACTCTCTCTCTCTCTCTCTCTCTCTCTCTCTCTATATATATATAATATATATATAGAGAGAGAGAGAGAGAGAGAGAGAGAGAGAGAGAGTAAATTCAGCTTAATTCAGATCTATAAAGCAGCATAATGTCATATAATTTTCATCAGCTTTAACATTAATTTATATTTTTCATTGCAAAGAGAAATAAAAAATATATATAATTTCAGCTTAAACATGTCATAGTATGTAATTGAAATGCTAATTCAAATTTGCTAACCTATGCTATCCCTCATACAACAAGCAACCGATTATACTATGACATAAATTTCACCTCTTTAACTTTTATATGTTGAAATAAAATCAAAATGCTCAGACGTAAATCATCATGCATTTTTTTATGAGATAACTTTCAAAGTAAAATTCAAGAACATCGGAGCTCCAAATTTGACAAATTTATTGTTAAATTGAAAGTAGCAACAATAACTAACCAACACCACTAAGTGTGATTTGATCTAACTCTAAATGAGCCCATTTTAGATACTTCAAATATAATTTAAAGTTTAAAATGTTAATTGAAAAGTTAATAGATCATGAATTTAAAATGTTTTAAGTCAGATTGAACGTCACGACAAGATAAATGTAATAAGCCTAAAAATAAACAAATTGATGTGTGCTAGAAAATTCACGGCGGTAGAGTAATGGATTATCGTCTTAGTGTTGCGCTAGGATTCAACATGCACTCAGATGAAAATGAATCAAGCTGTGATAACACAAGAAGTTTTTACGTGGAAAACCCGTAAAGGGGAATATTGTGAAAAACGACGACAATAAAACGAAAAATGAAATGAGAAAAAAAATGCACGAAAAAAAAAACATCAAAGCGACACACAGATTTACGTAGTTCGGCAAATTTGCCTACGTCCACGGAGCTGCAGAGGATTTATTTCTTCGAGGAATTACACCGTCGAGCGCCCTCAACGTTTACGAGAAAATCTCTATTTTATTATCTTCATTCCTCTCTCTCTATTCCTTTCTTTCTCTTAGCTCTTAAGATGACATGACTTGGTCTTTATTTGGCTTGGCTTTCCTTTAAACCAAAAGAGACTATTTATAGAAACCATGAGAGCGGTAGGTGGGAGGTAGGTGAGCGGTTGGTGGGATGTGGTAGGTGAGCGGTAGATGGGTGTGGTAGGTCAGCGGTATGTGAGATACTTAATTAAGAAGCTAATTAAATTCGGTGGACCGGGTCTCCACATTACCCAACAGGGAAGAACCACGGGGTCTGACCCAGTTATAAAAATCCACTATAAGTTGATAATTACAGATGTCCCTTGTCACACAGGAAGGAAAGGGTTACTAGCTTTCCAAATTACAATGTCGACTAGTCAGCGGTGGTTGACGAAGGTCGGCAGTGATCAACGGTAGTTGACGACAATCGATGACGGTCGTTGTTGGTCGACAGAGGTCAACGGTGGCTAACGACAGTCGATGACGGTCGGCGGTGGTCGACGGAGGTCAATGGTGATCGACGACGATCAACGGTGGTCGGCGGTGGTCGACAGAGGTCAGTGGTGGTTGTCGACGGCGATCGACGATGACGAGGATGATCTTGGGCTTGAGCTCCTCCTCAAAGCTTCAAGTTCTCTCTTAAGCCTCATCCTCCTCATGTGGGGGTGAAACTTTATTTATAGTGTTTTGAGTGCAATTAATGCAGGAATATGAACCATTTTGATCGGACAGTTCAGAGAGCTTCCCCTGATCAGATGACGTTTGATGGACATTTGAGTGCCTTAACGATGTCGGAATTGAGCAATCTTGGGCTCGTTGGATTCGTCTTGTTGACACGTCCGATTCGACCATGAACTCGTTAGATTTGACATCCGTTTGATCTTTCAAATCCCTCCGAAAATCCTCCAAGAGTGGTTTGATGATTTGATCTGGGCTTGATTTGACTCGGATTGGACTGACTTTCATATCATTAGGTTCGTCTCTTCGAGCCGATCAGTTTGACTATAAGTTTGTTGAAATCGGAGTTCCAGATGACTCTTAATCAAAGTTTGAATGTTTTTTTTCAAAAAATTGCACTAAGATTCGTGTCAAACGATGAAAATTTATTGGTTGCGTATCACAAATTATGATCAAATAAATCAATATTGATTGTTTAATAGAGTATTATTGGGATGTTGACTAATTTTATCAAACTACTATTCTAAAAATTAACAAATAGACTCCTATTCTCCATATACAGGGAGATCAAACAGAGCCAAGAGTTAAATGTGAACTCACAAAACGAAAGGCAAAATCAACGACCTTAAGCAATCGTCAATCACCGCCAGTAATTGTCATAACACAACTCCTGTGGTATAATCATTGTTACTCAATTGTTGTCTCTAGTATATTATTACCTAATCAAGCTTCTTAATGCTGTCATCTATCAATTCTTATTAAGAGAGAATGATAAGCAAACGTTAACAATTTTGTAATTTAATTTTTCTTTCTTTTGAGAAGAAGATTATAAATTTTTAATTTTAATTACATATTGAACTATCTTGATTGGGCTTGACTATATAATTTTTTTCATTTTTGAATATTTAACGTAAAAAATATATTGTTTTTAGTCATTTTTATTTTTATGTATTTAATATTCTAATTGAGCTGACGCTAATTTTCTAACACACAAATCTCATTATCTTCACAAAAATATCATGGTTTTCCATTTCCTGTTTTTAGCGAACATCTTCCTTGTTAAAATCCCTGTTAACTCCTTTTCTTTATGTTCCTATCATGATATATGAACGTCGAAGAACTTATTTAGCTTAAAAAAAAAAAGAAAAAAAATATTGGACAAAATAATGTAGAAAACGAATTAAAACAACAAGCAAATAAGTAAACATATTGCAATTTACGTGATTTGGCAGAAATCCGCCTACGTCTGCTGGGAGAGGATGTTCGACTATCAACGAGTGAGGAGAAAAAAAAATAGGAGCAGTAAGGTTACAACTCAACATACACTAAATCCTCCATAAGCTCTCCTATAAGTAAGAGAGAATTATGACATACAAATTAGGAATATTTTAAATATAGGAAAGATTATGTAATAGATCTCTTCTAATAAGGTTTTATAATAAGTAAAAGATCATATAATTAAATCGTCTAAAATTTTGTTACATAATATCAATTTTTGTAACATACGCACTTTCTAATTTACAACAATTAGATTTAATATTTTTCATATTAACATTGACGATCAAACCTGCAAATAAGTGAGAGATAACTAAAATGAGCTCCAATACCACAATGATTGTATTTTTCCATGATGATTGCCTATATAATCCCCTCGTGAAGGGATCAAGGCTTATGCGGTTCTTCAAAATGCCCAAATGGGCAATCAATCATTAGCTTGGATGTCACCAAATTTCTGTAGTAGATGAGCTTTTGAAAGTATCTTCGTGAGGACATCTGTTGGATTCTTCTTCATATCTATCTTTTCAACAGAACATTGTCATCATCAATTAAGTTTCAAACAAAGTTGCACCTCACATTATTGTGTTTAGTACGGGTATGATAAACTAGATTTATGGGCAAGAATATTACATTCTAATTATCATAGAACATCGTCAGAGACTCCTAATCAACTCCCAAATCATCTAGCAGACCCTTGATTCATATCACTTCCTTCATTGTCTCTGAGACTAACCTTAATAATAGACAAAACGATAACATATTTAAGAAATGATCTCCAACTAACCAGACTTCATGTTAATGTAAATAAATAATCAGTCGTAGACCTGGGTCAATCCATATTTCTTACATAGACTGAATTAGTGTAGCCTACACACAAATCAATAATAGATGTTGCCTTTTAAACACCAAATTGACATGAATCGTACCATTCATATATCTCAAAATACTCATCACAGCTTACAAATGATTCCTTTTTGGATCATGCATGAACCTGCTCACAACACCAACCACTTGTGAATGTATGATTTAGTACAAATCATGTCATACATCAGACTATCCACTATATTAGTGTTAGGAACTGGTTACATTTTTTTTCTTTCTTGATCATCATTAGACACTGATATGGACTCGACTAAAAATGAGATGCAATTGGTAGACTCACCTCCTTGCTCAAGTCTTCAACCTCAAACCACTTTTGCACATTTTGAACATGTACTTCTTGCGAGAGCCAAACTTGTATAAATATCTTTTCCCTGAGAATTTCCTTGCAAAGAATTTTGTGGGCTTCACTTTACTCTTTCATCAAAAAATAAATGGATATTTGTTCAATCAATATGTTGTCAACATATAAAAGCAAGTAGATGAAGTCACTATTGGCAAACCTTTTAAATTAAGCACAATAATCGATTTAGCTCCCCATGTACTTATGTTTCATCATGACCTGATCAAACTTTTTATACCACTATCGTGGTGATTGCTTTAGCCCATATAAAGATTTGTTCAATCTGCAAAACCAAGACTTCTCAGGCTCCATATCTAGGTGGTTGTAATATATATATATATATATATATATATATTTGTTATTCTCTATCTAATTATGCAGTCTTCATATCAAATTACTTTATTGTGTTACGAGTG
Organism: Phalaenopsis hybrid cultivar; assembly: GCA_002079205.1. Classification (NCBI taxonomy): domain Eukaryota; kingdom Viridiplantae; phylum Streptophyta; class Magnoliopsida; order Asparagales; family Orchidaceae; genus Phalaenopsis; species Phalaenopsis hybrid cultivar. The sequence goes on from JXCR01139232.1 coordinate 59,256, forward strand.
CTAACATAATACAGATTAAGAAATGCTTGATTACAGACAAGCATACCTCATCATAATCAATCCATTCTACTTGTGTAAAGCTTTTAGCTACATACCTTATTTTTTACCACACATCAGCTCCATGAGATTCCCTCTTATTTGCATAAACACATTTGCACCAAATGGTTTTCCTACTTAGAGAAAGCTTCACTAGCCTCCAAGTAGAATTTGTCCTAAATGACTCCATCTCTTCATCCATTATCTCTCTCCAAAGATTACGATTTGGGCTCTCCACAGTTTCTTTGTAGTGACAAGAAATTTCAAACTTCATGGTTGAAAGTTTAGATGAAATGTGATCCCTCAATCAAGTTAATTTTGAGATATTATGAAATTGGTTTTATTCCTAGTAATAGATTCTTGAGTAAGGACATTATCCTCAACATCTTATTCCACCTCCTCCTCCTAAGTACTATCAACAGAAACCTTCTAAGCTGCATTTGAATTAGGTACTTGAGTAGTAGTGGATAAATTTTGTGGAACAAATGGAGTTACAACAAAATCCAACTTTTGTTGCATATATGTGGTTCCAATATACCTCTCTGTCTGCTTTGAATCCCAAGGCTTCAACACGCTCGCCTTGTCAAATTTAACATTCCTGCTAATGACAATCTGCTTCGTTACCTGATCATAAAGTTTAAAACCCTTAACTCCATGCCTGAAACTAATACATATTGCCTTGTTTGCTCGTAGTTCTAGGTCATTATTTTGCACGTGGTAGTAAACTTGACACACAAACCTCATAATCTCAAGAAGGATGCCCCAACCACATATCTTTTGGAGTCATCTTTTTAAAAATTGTGGAAGGCTGATGGTTCACAAAGTGACAAGTCTAGTTTAAGGTTTCGGCCTAATAGAATTTATCTAATCCAACATTAGACAACATACAATAAAAAATATCCACCAAAGACCGGTTCATCCTCTTTGTCGCCTTATTCCATTGTGATGTCTCTTGAACAATGAATTGATGACCTTTCCTAAGTCTTCGACACTCTTGCAAAAATGCATCTGATGTGTATTCACCCTTATTGCATGAACTAATACTCAGAATCTTTTTATTGGTTTGGGTCTCAACACACTTTTTTGAAGTCTTGAAAATCTTTAGTACCTCGTTCTTATGCTTCATGGCGTACACATAAACATATCTAAAAAAATCCATCTGTCAAACGATGTATTCATCGGGTTTTAAACATCTGTGTGAACATACTCTAAAATATCTTTTGTATTGTGAATAACAATATAAAGTGATACTCGTGTCTTCTTGTCAAACACATAATGTTCATAAAAATCAAGTTTGCAGGTGCTCGATATTTTAATCGATCATTGCTTCACCAAAGCCTGAAGTGAAGCTTCTCTAGCATGAGCTAGCCCCACATATGTCACAATATAGTGGCGTAAAAAAAAATCATCAGCAATAATAGTTGTTTCAGTCACTGCATTACCCTAAATAAAGTAAAGATTGTGATGAAAAACTCCATAAAAATAAGTGTTCCACGATATATTCTCAGAACGCCTGCCTCATTAAAGCCCCAACTGACGGCAAATTCTTTCTAATATCTATAATATGTGTAACGTCAACATGCTCCATCATATTACCATCATGCATCTTGATAAAGCCGTTGTCTATACCAATAGTGCTACAAACTTGATTGCTTCTCATAATCACTGCATCAATATCTAGTTTCTTATACACACCTAACCATTCTCAATGAGAATAAATGTGATAAGTAGCACATGTGTCTTGAATCCAACCCGAATCATCCGTATACAAAACTACATATGAAGTTATATTAATAAAAAAACAAACAATCCCTATTAATTACTCGTTGTAAACTCGAGTTTATAGTTGACTCATTTGGAAGAAATCCTTAATGTTCTTCGATGAATTCTCTAATTTGGTAAGTAGTTCTCGAGTTTAAACAAATAACTCTGATATCATTAGACCAATAAATTTGTGCATCAACAAATAGAGTCTTACTTTTTCTTCAGTTCATCAATGAATTATCGTTAGCTTGACAAATTAGCCATTGGGCATATTTTAATGTACACCCTGACCTGATTAATTATATTGGGTGGCGTGTCATGATTAAGACACGAATACAGTCTAGCTAGCGGTTAAAAATTAGACACGAATTCAGATACAAATGCAGTTAAACGTTAGAACCGACTTATGAATCAATCGTTGAAAATTTCGATTTCTATATAAACGCCGAGCGTCGTAGCTTTATACGACGTCTGTCCGTCGATTGATCGTCTCCGACTAGAATTTATACATTTTGCTGTACTGAAAACCCTAATTCACAAATTTCCGGCCGGTTGAGTTCCCGAATTCTGTTTATCCCCGGCTATCATTGATACTTTCTTTTTCCCAGCCCTAATTCCTCTGCGTTCGTTCTTCGTTTCTCCAATTGTTTGATTCTGACCGTAATGGCTGCAAGGCTGACAAAGTTGTGGGCTTGGTGAGTGCTAGAAATCCGTNGTGGCGTGTCGTGATTAAGACACGAATATAGTCTAGCTAGCGGTTAAAAATTAGACACGATTCAGATACAAATGCAGTTAAACGTTAGAACCGACTTATGAATCAATCGTTGAAAATTTCGATTTCTATATAAACGCCGAGCGTCGTAGCTTTATACGATGTCTGTCAGTCGATCGTCTCCGACTAGAATTTATACTTTTTGTTGCACTGTAAACCCTAATTCACAATTTTCCGGCATGTCAAGTTCCCGAATTCTGTTTATCCCCGGCTATCATTGATACTTTCTTTTTCCTAGCCCTAATTCCTCTGCGTTCGTTCTTCGTTTCTCCAGTTGTTTGATTCTGACCGTAATGGCTGCAAGGCTGACAAAGAACGGCATCGCCGCCATCAACGCCGGCGATCTGGATCTGAAACCGGTGTTTCAGGTGATGGAGGTCACGAAGATTGTTGGATCGCAGGAGAGGTTTCGGATTGTGGTGTCTGATGGCACCACGACTCAGCAAGCGTTGCTTGCCACGCAGCTCAACGGGGTAGCGAGGGCTGGGAAAGTACGTCGGGGATCAGTTGTTCAGCTGCTGGAATACATTTGTAGCACCGTTCAAAGTAGGAGGTAAATTTTCTACACCACAGCCCATCCCCCTGTCTGCTAGAAAATAATTCTTAGTTGTTAAAATATCCAGTGCACATACAAATAAAAATAATCAGAGATAACTAAATTGTTATGAAAAAAATCCAAAAAATAAAAGATTCTTGTGGTCTAGCCAGACAAGAGTAGTTCACTATATAATTGAAATTATGAAATTTTGCTCTACTACTCAATTGGAGAAAGCGGGATAACAAAACCATGAACACTAGTTTAATGTTTTATTACAATAGAGATTATAAGATGACAATGTCAGTAATAATGATTAGGCAATAATAAATCGGAGATCACAAGTGAGTAATAATAACTATACAATAGAAGTTTAGCCATGACAGTCACTAGTATATATTTATNTACAGCCCATCCCCCTGTCTGCTAGAAAATAATTCTTAGTTTGTTAAAATATCCAGTGCACATACAAATAAAAATAATCAGAGACAACTAAATTGTTATGAAAAAAATCCAAAAAATAAAAGATTCTTGTGGTCTAGCCAGACAAAAGTAGTTCACTATATAATTGAAATTATGAAAATTTGCTCTACTACTCAATTGGAGAAAGCGGGATAACGAAACCATGAACACTAGTTTAATGTTTTATTACAATAGAGATTATATGATGACAATGTCAGTAATAATGATTAAGAAATAATAAACCGGAGATCACAAGTGAGTAATAATAACTATACAATAGAAGTTTAGCCATGACAGTCACTAGTATATACTTATGTTTAAAAGATGGACAGCAGCGTGTGCCTTTCATCACCATATATGCTAATTCGATCTAGATGGATTCAACCTCGGGACAGATGGGACTTACGTCAAAGCTGCTAACAACTAAGCCACCAGTTGCGCGCATATATTATTTCTTCCCCTGTTTAAGGGTTTGATAACATTGTCAACGTTAGTTAAGGACTTGAGACAATTTGAAGGATTATGAGCATATGTAGAACAGATCTTGCAAGGAACTAGCTTCCATTCATCGATTACATGAATATCAATCTCTTTATCTTTAGCCTCAATAATAATAGAATCAGGCAAAACAGAGTCTGCATTAACGCTAACATAGGTAAGAAGAGTTCCTTTAGCAGTTAATGGATCCCTTTTTGTGAGTTCAGATTTTGCTCTCAACTCTCTTTGATTTCCCTTCATAATTATGGTCTATTTATAATTTTTGGAGTGTTATTATGATAATTTATTCAAAATCTTAAAAACATTCTATCAGACAATTCGTGTTGGTTCATTTGATCATATATTATTTTTCTTAGCATTTAAGTTCGTTAAGTATCTCGTATTTGAGTGATTTTAGTTTGTTTGATTTTTATCGTCAAGCCACTCAATTTGATTATGAGTATGTCTAGAGATCGATTGACCTTTCAATTATTGCTTTTGAAACTTAAAATTATATTTCAAGTTTTTGATATGCTCTCATTTAGACTCGGATTGGATTACTTTTAGAGTTATTAGTTTTGTATTGTTGACACTTCAGTTAAAGTATAAATTCACCAAAATTGGAGCTTTGATGATCCTTAATTTGACTTTATAAGTTATCTTATAAAAAACGCATCGTGATTTATGTTTGATAATGTGGATTTTATTATGACATTAAAGTTAAAGAGGTGAAATTTATGTCTTAGTCTGTTTGTTTGGTTGTTGTATGATGGATAACATAGTTGATGTTTTTATAACATATATATATATATATATATTTGTCTTAGTATGTTTGTTTGGTTGTTGTATGATGGATATCATAGTTGATCTTTTTATCAATTTTTCAAAGCNGTGCATTCCATATTGCCTGTTTGTGTTGTGAGTTTCTTCTCCATGGGCTACTCTTTTTGTTTGTGGCATAATCCGCACTCATCGTACCTTTTAGTAGTTGAATCCTGAATTATCCGTGATTCACGCCCAATATTTTAAGAAAGAGAGCATGGGGGNAGTATGTTTGTTTGGTTGTTGTATGATGGATATCATAGTTGATCTTTTTATCAATTTTTCAAAGCTGTTATGGTTCTTTATATAATGTAACTTGAAGCAACTTATATTTGGTGTAAATTCCAGTTATATGATAGCTTAATATGAAGCAGGATGATCGTTATCCTTAACATGGAAGTTTTGATCATGGAATCTGAGTTATTTGGAAAATTGAGTTGTCATCGTGAAGCAGAATCAGCTAACCAGAAGCCATCCTTATTAAACAACTCAGGCTACCAAAAAGAGCGACTGCCTAATGGGACATCTCTAAGCTCGAGCTTTAATGGTGAAAGTTATCCACCAATAGTACAACCGTCTTATAAGCCACCTCCAAATTACAGAAGCCATGGGGCAATCTTGAAGAATGACGCTCCCTCGCGAATTATCCCCATTGCAGCTCTGAACCCGTATCAAGGGAGATGGGCTATTAAGGCGAGAGTGACGGCGAAAGGAGAACTTCGGCGGTATAACAATGCCCGGGGAGATGGTAAAGTGTTCTCCTTCGACCTTCTAGACTCTGATGGAGGAGAGATTCGAGTGACCTGCTTTAATGCCATTGTCGATCGCTTTTTAGATGCTATTGAGGTAGGAAAAGTTTACGTGATATCAAAGGGAAGCCTAAAACCGGCTCAAAAGAACTTTAATCATCTTAGCAACGACTGGGAAATATTTCTAGAGACATCCTCCATTGTTGAACTTTGTCCAGAAGAAGATGACACCATACCTCCACAACAGTTCAATTTCAAAGCAATAAGTGATATCATGAATGCAGAGAACAATTCAATTGTAGATCTTATTGGAATAGT